>CANYCX010791812.1:0-11359 GCA_948193385.1 Breynia disticha f. nivosa
ATTTAGTTACTTTAAAATTTTGGGCCGTTACACTATTCATAACAACTTCATCCAACATAGATGTAAATTCATTCCAGCATATAAATAGGTTCATTTCAGCTGAAATCAGATCATTCCAGCATTAATTTCTATCAATTACATATAATTACTAAGGTTTACAATTCCAGTAGTAAACCCTTTGTCAACCCTAAATCATCTCCTTGATTTCTCACTTTTTTCATCAAGTTTGCACCATAAAAACATCCTAGCATATTCCTACTAGCAAGGTCCATTTGTTTACATAAATAGCATCATTTCCAGCAACCAAAACCTCACATAACAGCCATATATAAGCAACCAAATCAAGGCTTAAACCTTATGTAAACCTTAACACCACTTACCTTATGACTTTGGCATAAATTCTTGTCAGAGATGGAATTAATTCACTTCCCTAACTCACAAACAAAGTGTTTTCTCACTCCTCTGCCCTTCTTTCACGTTTTCTTTGCAAGGAGAATGAATAGAAGGTTTAAGAAGAGTCTTGCCTCTTCATTGCTTACACTTTTATATTTTTTTCACAAAATCAGCAATCCACGCATGGTGGTCGAAAAGTACACGTAGTCGTGCCCACAACGTGTACTTTGTGCCCACCGTGCGTACTTTCAATTTTTAGCATTTTCCTCTTTTCTTTGGTAATTTTTCTATCAACCTACTATCAACACTTAGTCAACCTTGATATATTAATGTTTAAATATTTTTTTTTCATAAATTTACTATGAAAATTTCTTGGGATGTTACAAGGAGTTGAATTGATTTTTAAGGAAGAAGTTATAAATCCACATGTTTTCAGATTTGTCGCAACTAAGACAAGGAGGAGTATTGAAAGTTTGACTTGATTACTGCCAAATAATCAATTTGTTAGTTTTTTACTGGTTCAAATTGATTTGGTCATTGGTTTTACAGATTTTTAGGATTTGTTGAAAGTAGTGGCTTGCTTTTTATCATTTAGTTACTATTCAATTGTATTTAAGCACATCTATGCATGAATTAATTGCAGAGACTTCTTAGCAATCTTTGTCAACTTTGTTGTCTTCTTTCTTGAATACAAATGATAACAAAAAATTCCAATAGTCCTAAATCCTTGTAAACCAAAAGATGTGAAATCAGTAGAATTATCTAGTTTGGAAGTTCAGTTGCAGGTTTTGCGATACTTCATTTATAGAGCGAAGTATCCAACTTGCCTATTAGCGTCGTTGGAAGGTACATTTTCTTTGGGATAATTTAACAAACCTACCACTTACTATTTCCATATTGAGAAAATAGTCAATAACTTTGTTAATTTAAAAGATGGCAATTCAAATATTTTATATTTGAAAAATAGCCAAAGCATAACAAACTGAATCTTAAGATATAATTGTGCGTGATATCTCATTCCTAAAATCTATCTCAAATCAAAATTTCAAATCAAACAAATTTTCACCTTCAGAAACTCACTATCGAAATAAAAAAAACTCAATCAACACAATTATCAATTGCAAAAATAAAAAAAATCCAAACATTACTTTTTTTCGAAAATTAAAGAAAATCGATGAAGCATCATCTTTGAAGAAATCAGATAGTGTGCTTCAACCCATGTATGAAATCAAGTAAAATCATTCTTATTGATTGTAGTTTTAAGTAAATTTTCTATCAAAATTTCATAATCCCACCATTTTTTGGAATTTTCATGACGGAGATGAAATCTTAAAGTTTTTATTCTCCGAAGTTCACACAGGTTCACATTAGTAAGTTCACATAAACATATACATGTATTTGATGACACATTCTAAGGTTCACAGAAGTTCACATGCATAAGTTCACATAACATATAATCAACTTAAACACATGTTTTAAGATTCACAGAGATTCACATGAACAAGTTCACACACTCGTTCTAAGGTTCACAAAAGCTCACATGCTCAAGTTAAAAAAAACTCAATTTAAAACACTCGTTTTAATGTTCACAAAGGTTCACAAGCTCAAGTTCACAAAACATATAATCAACTTAACGCATCTTTTAAGGTTCACAGAGGTTTACATGATCAAGTTCACAAAACAAACAACTCAATTAGAGTACACATGTTAAGGTTCAAGTAAGTTCACAAAGATCAAGTTCACAAAGAATATACTCAATCACATCACAAAATGTTCTAAAATTCACAGAGGTCACATGATCATGTTCTCAAAAAAAAATACTCAATTTGAACACACATTCTAAGGTTCACAAAAGTTCACATGATCAGGTTCACAAAAAAAATATTTAATCACATCTCAAATGTTCTAATGATTTTGCAAATAATCGATGAGAGAAAGCTGCAATGCAAAAAAAACGAATGGATATGTGGCAGTTGGAAGACTGCGATTCGAAAAAAGGAAACAAAATTTATGGTGAATGGTTTCACGTTTTTTGGGATCATTTGCGTGAAAATAGGAATGATATATTGATATGACTAAAACTTCAATTTCAAAACTTAAAATGTTATTTTTATAATATGAATTTTAAAAATGATTATATTTATAAATAACTAAACTCACATGCTATTTTTTCAAAAGGAAACTTGAAAACTAACACTGGGGTAATTACCTGCTTTTCTTTTTCCCCTTACTTATAGAATAAAGTACTGTTTGATTAATATTGCCTTAGTTGTTCAATCATGGGCTCATTCGGTTGAGGCTAAGTGAGGAGAAGAATAAGTTGTACTTCCCGCAAACTCGTTTGGATTTCTCCAATATAAGAGTAATTGATAATCTATTAACGTAAATTTTGTAACAAACTTCAATTTGATTATTTTGTAAGTATCATAACTCATCTCAGATTAAAAGATATTGCCTTAAGAAATTTTGCAACAATTTATCAGGTCCAATAGTTAAAAAATAGAGTATGTCTCATTTTAATTGTCAAATATTTTTTATTACAATTATAATCATAATATAATATTATAATTTTAATAGGATAATAATTCATAAAAAAAAGAATAATATTAGTGCTCTTCTTTTATCTAATTTTTGTCCTATTAAATATACTTCAGAAAATTATGCAAAATATGTAGTAACGTGTTTGTATTTCTGAAAATATCAGGGTATATTTATTCATTTCTGTTTATGTCAGTTTAAATTTTAAAATTATGAAAATGTCAAATTTGATAATTTCAATTTTTAAAATGTTACTTTTTATTCTCTCACGATATATGAACAATAATGAACAACAATGAACTTAAAGCATATTTTTTTTATATATCGTGCGTTTGAATTTTCTGATTTTTAGCAAGTAGTTAGTTTCTTATTTGTATTGCATATCCCATTTTATTCTCTCTTTATATATGAACAATAATTAACAACAATGAATATACCAGACATTTTAATAATTGTAAACTCAAAATCAGACATTTTCATATTTTCAAAACTTGAACTGATATAAACAAAAATGAACAAACATACCCTGACATTTTCTACAATTGAAAATATAAACTACCATTCCTGTAATTTTACAACTTCTTCTTCTTTTGATTTAATCTCAAAAAAAAAAAAAGGAAGCCCATTTAGCAAGAAGCTCGCTCGCAGACCACACTCAAAATCTCCTCTGTTTTTTTATTGATGCATGCCATCGAAGGCATACATTAACCTCATTATACCTTCTTTTCTTTTCTATTGGTGCATGCAATTCTCCTCCTTTTTTTTATTCAAAGAAACCAAAGCAGACAACTGACACCTTTCTTGGCCTTATTGAATAAAGCGACACCTTTTTCTCTTGAAACTGGAGTAGTAGATATTGAATCTGTAAGGTAAGTTTATCCTTAATAGGTAATTTCAAATTTTAATTCTAAATCTTAAATGTAGAATTGTTATATTAAATTTTATTTTAATGTATAATCTCAAATTTAATCTTAAAATAGAATATTCTTACAATATTTTACATACACCATATTATTATTATTATTATTATTATTATTATTATTATTATTATTATATAAATTTTTATTACATATTTCAAATATTTGTATTTAATATATTTTATTATATTATATTTTATATTTATAATAAAGTATTTTAATTAATAATATATTTTTATCTTTTAAAATAAATATAAAAATTAAGTAATAATAACTATTGATATAAATTATTATTAATATAAATTTAATTATAATTTTATATAATTAAAAAATTAAATAATTATAAAATATATTGATCCCAAATTTTGGGATCATGAATAATGTGAATGATTCCAAAATTTAAGATCACATTTAGGATCCATTGGAGAGAATTTTAATTCCAAATTTGGGATTTGAAATCCCATTTGAGATGCCCTAAACACAATTTTTTCTTGTCACCAATAGCTATTAAAGCTGTCGTTTTTTTTGCTGTATGTGTTATCTTTCTCTCTCTCTTTTCTAAGTCTCATAATTTCAGTTCTTGTTTTCCATTTTTCTCTCTTTACTAAGTCTTTCTCTTCAAAATCACGTGGACAAGATATGTAAATGCAATGGCTTGTATATGCATGACATGTTTATTTACTCTGTCTTGATTAATTTTATATTACATGTAAGATTTTTTTTTTTATAATATGCATGCTTTTTTATATGTTGTATATAATGGTATAATATTCTCTCTGCAGTATATTTTCTCATACTTCATTCTTCAATCTTGGTAACTCTATTAGTTTTCTTTAGAGTTCTTAGTGATTTCTTTGATCTTAAGGTATGTAGAATTTTCTTGGTCTTTATTCTTTATGATACGGCCAAATATACACATTTATTCCATTTAATTTTAGTTGATTTTCATGTCATTTTAGTAGATAAACCATGTGATTTTATAAGTTTATGTGAGTTTTGGTTTTGTCTAGGCGCGACTAAGGAATATGAAGAATTGGCTATGTTTTGATGGAAAACCAAAGCACATCGATTGAGACCGTTTTGGAAGCATAATTCATAAGTTACGAGCTTGATTAGGGGCATGAATTGTTGACCGAGAAATGGTCTGGAGATTCTATCATGCAAAATTATGAAGAGTGAAGCAAAAGAAGAAGGTTGAAGCTTTACAACATGTCCAGAAGGTGAGTTTCGTTGGAGACTCACCATGATCTCTATCGTGACTCAATTCTAGAATTGGAAAAGTTGGACATCAGCCAAGTCTCGTTCGAGACTCATCTAGTCTCGTTCGAGACTCAATCAACAGGCAAGAAATATTGGACAGACGCCATGTCTCGATCGAGACTCTCAAAGTCTCGATCGAGACTCGGCCAAAATGAAAGAGTTGCTCGGACATAATACAAGTCTCGATCGAGACTTGTTGTATCTCGATCGAGACTCGGTCGAAATGAAAGAATGAAGCGTACAGAACTCGAGTCTCGTTCAAGACTCAGCCAAACATGAAGATCATCTCGTGCAGAAGATTAGTCTCGATCGAGCTTTACCTAATCTCGATCGTGACTCGTGTAGAATGAAGGAAGAAAATGATCAGAAGGCAAGTCTCGATCGAGACTTGATCAATCTCGACCGAGACTCGAGCAAGGTGAAGCAAATGCATGATCCGAAGACAAATCTCGACCGAGACTTGATTAATCTCGATCGAGACTCGACTCGAGTGGGCACCTTGGCTTGGACAGAAGATCAATCTCGATCGAGACTCACCTCACCTCGAACGAGATTCAATTAGTTTCGTTTGATGCCTTTGAAAAATCAACCGTGACACTTCTTTTGTGGTCAAAAGGTCACCCTCCATGTGGATCCATTAAATAATTGGCAAAAGATGGATTAAAGTGGACAAAAAGAATAGAAAAAGTGAAGATGCTTTCCAGGAATGGAGGGCACTATCTTTTGTTGGAAAAGTGGATCCAAAAGGGTTAGATGGATGGGCATAAAAAGAGGAAGGGAAGAAAGAGAAAGGGAGCTCAGCATTATTCTGGGAAAAAGAAGAACAAGAAGAAGAAGGGAGTTGGCTGGATGTTTTCTCTAAAGATCTATGGCCATCCTCTCTTTATTTGGTTTGTATTTTCTAGCCATGAGTAGCTAAACACGCGATCGTACGTTACCTCCTTTGTGTTTTGACAGTTTAAAATGATATTTTATCAAAATAACACGTTTGTAAGCCTTTATCGCGTGTATGTGTACACAAAGGAGGTAACGTACGATCGCGTGTATGTATACATAGAGGAGGTAACGTACGCTATCTACAACTAGTGTACATTGTCGATATTAAGTAACAAATGTTATGTTCCACCAACCTACGTTATAAGGGCAACTGGACAAGTAACGTATGTTACACAAGGTAACCTATGTTATAAGGGCAACTGGACAAGTAACGTATGTTACACAAGGTAACCTACGTTATAAGGGCAACTGGACAAGTAACGTATGTTACGCAAGGTAACCTATGTTATCGAGGAACCAAACTTGTATCCTGTTTGAGCAGAATGATGATTAACGCACATTACTTGTACAGGTAACTCACGTTATTGACCCTAGAGTGGACAATAATCTCAAAATTCGTGCAAAGTTTTTAATGTACATTTTAAGGAATAAAATTTTGGGGATAGTACATTTTGACTCAATTAGTATTATTTAATATTTTTATTTAATTTTGTTAAAATATATTTTTTGTTATTGTTCTTGTTGTGCTTTCTGAAGTTAGTTTTGAGTGATTATTCATGATTTTTAGGCGTGATTGATAGATTATTGATTTTTTTAGTTTAAATAGTGAATTTAAATTTTAAATGCATATAATTTTTATTAGAACATGTTGTTTGATATTTTTTTCAAAAATTAATTTGTAATCTCAATCATACCATTTTGCAGAAATCAATCATACCATTTTGGAAAAAGAGCAAGATTTACGCTGCAAGAAATCAATTTTATAAAGACAATTGCTTTTTCACCATATAAAAAATCAAAGGAATAAAGTAAACTTGGAATTGTCCAAACAAATGTTTGTCTATAACAATGAAAATGAGAGAACAACCGTCCCATATCAAGACAACCTTAGCTGTCATATGCATAAACTTCTACTTGCTCGTGAATTTGACTTCCATCAATTATAAGTCTCCCACATTTCTATATATCCTGTTATTCTTCATCTCAAACACAAGTCTCTTTAGAGATGACATTATTATCTCTTCATACTTCCTTTTTACTTGTTATTTTCATTGCTAATTTTGCTTCTTTCTCTCCTTTTATATTGGCTACCCATGAGTTTGGGAGTGAGAGGCAAGCCCTGGAAATCATCATTGGTGGAGGCGGTGTTGCTCCTCCACCGGAAAGTTTTGACTGCCCTCCTCCTCCTCCTGAACCTTTGTGTCCTCCACCGCCACCACCAAAAAAACCGCCTTCACCACCGCCACCAAAAAAATCGCCACCACCATCACCGCCAAAACCAAGTCCATTTCCAAACAAAAGGATAGAACGGGCCTACCGGATAATACAAGATTTTAGAAAACAATTACTCAGAAAAAAGGAGTACGATCCAAAAGGCATTGCAAAAACATGGAACAACAATGATGTGTGCAACTACAAAGGCTTTGCTTGTGATAAACGACCTGATGTCAGACAGCTTGCAGTTGCAGCAGTAAGTTTCAATGGATATGGTTTCGGCGGAGGAGAAATCGACATCAGTGAATTCCTCGGAGAAATGATAGACTTAGCCGTCTTCCATGTTAACTCCAACAACTTCACAGGTTCAACTCCAAAAGATCTTTCTCCTGATGTTATCAAGTACTTTTTTGAGCTCGATCTTAGCAACAACAAGTACGTTGGCGAATTCCCATATTCTGTTCTAAAAGCCTCTAATCTGACGTTTTTGGACGTTAGATTCAATCAATATTATGGCTCTGTCCCGGCCGAAGTATTCAATCTTGACCTTGATGTTCTCCTCATTAACAACAACAAGTTCACAGGGTATCTTCCTGAAAATCTTGGTTCCTCTCCAGTTTTATATCTTACCTTCGCAAACAACGAGTTCACAGGTCCCATTCCCGCTAGTATCGGCAAATGCAAGAATCTCCGAGAAGTTCTTTTCTTGAACAATCATTTCTCAGGTTGTTTGCCTTACGAGATTGGTTTTCTTAAAAACTTGACGGTTTTTGATGTGGGTACTAATGATTTGCACGGTCCAATACCACACTCGTTTTCTTGCTTGAAGAAGCTGCAGATTCTCAATCTTGCTCACAACGAGTTCTACGGCCCTGTCCCGGAGATGCTTTGTGATCTGCCAAAGGTGGAGAACTTGTCTCTATCTTATAACTATTTCACACAAGCTGGACCAAAGTGTATGAATCTGATACAAAGGAAACGACTTGATATTAAAATGAACTGCATTTTAGGCCTTCCGAATCAACGCTCACCCGAAGAATGCAAAAGTTTCTTCGCAATGCACAAGACATGTCCCAACGAGAAGTCACTGACTTACGTTCCTTGCAAGACTTACAGTGGCTATAATGACTCTCGTGATACAACTTCACAGAGTACAGCTCCAGCTCCATCACCAAGAACTTATGAAGCTCTGAAACCTCATAGATTGAGGCTTTAGAAAGGAGCTTTAGCCGTGGCTACTTCATCTGGAATTTGGTGGGTCATCGTGTTTGTGCCTTTGTTTCCAAAAAGTGGTAGGTGTTGGCGACATAGTTCCTCCTCTCGGAGACTACAGAGGTTCGTGACCAAGGAAGTCCCATTTAATGTTATCAGTTCTATGCACAGCACCTTAAATGTTGCTGGTATTTTAAGATTAGAAATAATGATTGTGACCCCAATTTCGATTTCATGAAGTAGCATAGTTTATTTATAGCTCTTGTAATGATAGAATTCAAGTATATAGATTTGTAATTGATTTTCCATTTCTAGGTAAGCATTAAGTATGTCAAATTTGCTGCCAAGTTGCAATAAATATAGTGAATTTCAGTGGAAGCTTATTCTTTTTATTTTTATTTTATTTTAATTATCTCAAAAATGAGATAATGGGAAATTTAAGCAAATTATATTTCTTAGCTATTTAAATTATAGATATGTTACACTTATAGGATTAGACCTATTATGTGCTATTAAATGAGAGAGAGTTGGATTGGAAGGGTGTGTGAATGGATAAGTGTTAGGCGAGTAGCTCCATGACATGAATTTAGATTTGAAATCTCAAGAAAACGCAACTTTTCCGCTAAGCACGACTTGGAAAAGGTCTTGCCAATTTGTTTGCTAAGTGGAATGTGAAATACAACATTCAGCAAGACTTGACTACTCATTTTCAATGTGGTTTGTGGAACACGTCTTGACACAGTTTTGCTTTTTTCTTTTTTAAGGAGAAGTTAAATGCCAAGTTACACTATTATAAATCGAGGCTGAGTTTCTTAGCAATATTAAATTTTAATATATTATAAAAAATTGTATATTTAGCGTCTAAAATTTTGTACGCCAAATACAAGAATTTAGTTGCTAAATACATTTATGGATTAGAATTTGGCCGTTAAATGCATTTAGCAATCAAAAGTTGGTAGTTAAATTTGGACGTCATAATGTTAGATGCTAAAAATTTAGCTTCTACATGGATCCTAAAAATTTAGCGTCCACTTGGACATTGAATTCATAAATGTTTTTGAATGCAAAATAAAAAATATTATTTTAAAATTTTTATCAAATAAAAAATATAAAGGTAAAAATTATAATAAAATATAATATATACAAAACATAAATTCTATAATGTACATATACATATTATCAAAGTACAAATATATACGACTATCATAAGAGGGGGTTGGGGTGGCGGTGGTTGGCGAGAGGTAGAGGAACCATTGGGATTAATGTGTATAAGTGTAAAATACAAATTCATCTGCCACTAGAGCTTCGTGAATCGCTGCTATAAGGCATCAACTCAAGAATGAAGTTGTTGGTATTTTGGGCTGATCTCCAAGACGCGGGTGCTGTATCGCCTTGGGTTGCCAATATGTTAGATGAAATAATTAGATGCAGCTGACCCCACACGAAAAGCAGATCCTCCAGGGCTGACATCGCCTAAGGCCTCAATGTAGGCCACGCTTGTTAAGAAAAACTAAGTTATATATATATAGAAAATAACTTCAAAAAATTAATAGAGATTGTGAAACTGAGATTACGTGAAGTTTTGCAAATCTCTCATCAACGAACTGAGTTTGATCCCCACGTTGTATGTGTATCCAAACAAATATTTCCATAGGCCCAACAGGCTAACTGAGCTCGGCCTTCTAAAATAAATTGTTAAAAATATTTATGAAAAATAAATATTAAATAAATTAATTAAAAATGGAAAGTTTGTAAGAAAAAAATTTAAAAAAGGTATCATCTTTTGGCGATGTCGACGGTGCGTGATCAACCCAGTGTGCAAGGCTAATTGTGACAGGCGATTTGCATGTTGCTTTGCTGACTTTGCTTTGTACTCTAGCAAACCCCAATACACTATCCAAACGTCCCAATTCGGTGAATTAATCCATTGGGGTTGTCGTTTTGCTTGACGCGTCTTGCCAACAGTGTTGTCGTATCTACGACCATCTTGCTTATTCCACTGTTCTTGACTTCTTCCTTTGACATCTTCTCAGTGAGCTTGTCCCAAGAGAAATGTCGCTAAAAAAATAAAATTTTTTACCATGTATGAAATTTGAAAGAAAAAAGTATATATTAAATAAAAAAATTATATATACGTACCTTCAATGCTTCGAACATTGGTCCTTGGATTCCCTGCCAGCCAATTTCCAATCGATCGCTCTCAAATCGGGTGTATATGTAATCATTCGTGTAGACCAATGGCTAATATCCTCACTCGACTCCGAACTACAAAATTAAAATAATTATTTAAATGAAATAACAACTTACATAATTATTAAATATAAACTAAATTAAAAATTACTTACATGTCATTCGATCGTCAAATCAAAGGATAGATCGCGTTTGGGTCAAGACCTCGTGAACGCAGTGGAGGTGGGGTCTCTGAATTGGACGCCTCGTGTAACGCCCTGAAAATTTTTCATCGATAAATAACGCTAAATTATTGAAATAATAATAATAGAATATGATTGAAATAAGGTTGATAAAAGGATGATATGAAAATGAATTAGAAAAATAAAATAAATAAATAAATAAAAATTCATTTTTCGGAAAAAAGGAAGAACGCGGACTCAAACGAGAGAACGCGGTGTCGCTGCGAACCCGCGTACTCATGCGCCACCCCGCGTACTTTGATATTCTGCAGAAAAAAAATAAGTGGAGACATGCTTTTGTGCTTTATGGGAAAGTAGATCAAACCATGTTATTAAAGGACGTTTTCTGTCCAGAAAATGAGTGGGAATATTCAGAAGTGAGGTGGGAGAGAGAGAGAGTAGATCTGGAGAAAATTT
>CANYCX010791968.1:0-15530 GCA_948193385.1 Breynia disticha f. nivosa
TATACTTTGAATTAATATGAGTAAGGTTAATTGTTTACATGATTAATTGCGTAAGGAGGATCTCTACAGCGATTGGATCGAAGCTGAGCCTGATGCCGACTTTGTTAAATAGTCGAGGTAAGTGTTCTCACACTTACTAAATTAATTTATAAAGTAATTCATATGTTAGAAGGCAGTTTTTATTAGGCTTATATAGTTGCAAATATATTTGGCCTATAATGTTGTCATTGAGATTGTTAGTATAGATGAAGCGTATTAAAGACGAGCATGTTGATGTTAAATTAATTATAGAGATTATAATCTTTCTTTATTCATATATGAGTTATGAATGTGTTAAGTATGCTCCTTTGATGAAATTGACTTATGGTTGACTTTATGTTGATAAAGCATTTTTTGCTTTTGTGTGATATGTTTACTTGTTTGTATTGACGGTTATGAGCATATGAATTTGTTTTTTTGATGGTTTGTTATGACTTATGTGATAATATGCTCATTGATACCTTGTTGATGGTTGGCTGATATTTTTTTGATATCTTGTTAATATATTAAGCATGTGATTGCTTATTTGACTTGATTGATTGAGCATACGTGTGAGATTGATACTTGGCCATTGAATTCGTTGTTCATTCATTGTGTTGCTTGATTGTGTGACACTAGGTATTATTCTGAGAGTGATCTTGATGCTAGTCTGGGATCGATGATATTTTGAGCTGGGCTCGATGCTATACTGGGTATGATGTCGGTTTGGGACAGAGGGAAAAATAAAAAGAAAAGAAAAGAAAAGAAACACCGGGGCATATCGCATGTGACTGCATTGTTATTCATATGCACACATTTGATTTGCATTCATATTTAGCATGTTTGATTATTGTTTTCTAAGATATGCATGTTGGAATTGTTTGATTCTAAGTTATGTATTGTTGAGATATTTGAATGGTGCTTTGATATGTTTTGGTGAATGATTTAGTGTGAATGCAAACAAGTACATGGTTTATATGAAAACACTATTATTGTGCTAGAGGAAAATCAGATCTCGTACTGAGATATTGATTTTCCCTACGCCAATTTAAAACAGAAAAAATATGAATCAATTGATGTGTAGGATACTTTATGAGTATTGAGAAATTCTCACCCTATGTTGAATTGTCTAAATGACGCAAAGGACGTAGATAGCTGCCACTGGACTAGAGCTGTAGTGATCTCATGCTAGAGTGATATTGTCAGAGGTCGAGCTCCATATTTTGAGTGCCTCCATTTTTTATCTTTGTACATAATTGTACATTTTTGTAAATGTTCATATTTGGAGGTTTTGAAACATTTTCAATCCTAAAATTTTGTTTCTGCTAGTATATTTTGTGTAACGTCCTAGAAATTGTAGGATTTAAAATAAAATAAAAATTGCCTTTATTCGGGTCAAATTGGATCGATTTAGGAAACATTTGGAAAATCAACAGACAACACAACCATGAGCATGGCCTCGTGCTCATGGGGGATGATTAGCATGACCCCATGCTCATCCTGGAAAATAAGCACACCATCGTGTTGAATTTAATTGTAGAATGATACCTTGCACGATAGAATAGGAACTCGTGCTGAGGAAAGCACGACACGATGAGTGCCACGACCCGTGCTCAATGTCGTGTTCATTGGGACTAAACTGACTTGATCGATTCTATTTTCCATTTACTTCAAAATAGAGAACGGAAGCAGGCAGGTCGATTGAAAACTCTAGGAAGGTGTTCGGTAGCGTGTTTGGATCAAATTAATAGTTTTTCTTTGCAAAATCAATCGCAAGTGTGAAGGTAAGTGTTCTTATGTGTTCTTGGTTGAGATTATGAATTCAAGTTGTTAGTGAGATGTTGAATTTAGAGTTTGATGGGTTATTTAGTTGCTGGAACTTCTGTAAATATGTGTGAAGTAAGCTTGAGCTATGGTTAATACTTTAGGATGAGTTTGATGATCCTTAGTTAAGCTTGAGTGAAAGGAAGGAAGGTAGTTAGTAAAATGATGGTTGGACAACTGATTTACTGAAAGGTTATTGGAAAATCAGTTAAAGGGTAAGGGATTAATCATTTGTTATGGTTTTTGATTGTCTAAGAGCATCTAGACGATTATGAGCCGAGAAATCGAGGAGTTGCTAAAGCGGTCAAAGAAGTGCTTAGTTGCACGATTTCCAAGGTAAGTGGTTTCCACTTACAACCTTTATGCTTACAATTACCAAGTAGTTTCGTAAGTGATTTCCGTAGTTAAGTAACATTATACTTAAAGGAAACAAAATGATAAAGAACATAAAGCTTAAAAGCTTTAAAAGAGGACTAAAATACTCATATGTTTATGTTTGTGTGAAAAATAACTAGCTTCATGTGATTTCTAGATTGTGTTGATATGAGTATTGATTGAGACTGTGTTATTATGCTCTATTTGATTATATGCTTGATTGACATATTGTTGAGTTATGGTTGACATGTTAGCATGTGACTTACTGAGATGTATGTATTGAACATGAGACTTGCTTGATTTGAGCATACATTTAAGTTTTGCATGGAGCATGTTTAATGCATATAATCATTCATTGTGTTGCATGTTTTGTGTGACACTGAGCTACATAGGATACAGCGTGAGACGCGCATTGTCAGTTCAGAGACTCCTAACATGTCAGTTGAGAGATTCCCGACAATTTTGTGATTTATTCACGATGTCGAGTAAGACGCTCGATGCCAGATGAGACTCGTGATGCTGCGTGAGACTATCGATGTCGATAAGTTGCCGATGGATATAAGCCTCTGGCATTCGCATATGTATGTGCTGGAGATTTATTGCATACACGAGATTATGGCATTATTAGGAGCATTGATTTTTGCTATTTATATATGTATGCTGTTAATTATGAGATTAGTTCATATGTGATGGTATGTTTGGTACTTGACCATATTGTGATGCAAATAAGTGTGATTATGTGTTTGATGAGTTTGAACACTGTGAGATTGTAAAATATCAAAACAGGAGCTCAGCACGACCACGTGCTGACAAGCACGCCTCGTGCCGCTGGGCCATTTTGGGATTGTGTATGACCATACCCTCATGCTCTAAGGTAGCATGATCATATTACCTGGGTTTATGTTGTATGAATACATATCGTGATGTTTTGACACGACGTGTCAACTAGGATAGCTGTTGAGCACGCCCTCGTGTTCATCCAACAAGACCTCGTGCTATTCCCCAGCAATTTATTTATTCAATATTCTAATTTTCAGTTGCTGAGTATTTGTCAATACTCACCTGTTTGAATGTTCAATTGTGGTGCAGATCGTAGGTAGCTGCCACGGACTTATGAGTTGTTGATCAGAGGCATATCGAGATTTCTGTACGAGGTTCGGCTCTAGTGTTTTATTTAGCTTTTGTTTTGTACAGACATGTACATTTATGTATATATGATATTTTGCTTCGTCTGGTTTGTGTTTTTTGTGACAAATGGATTTGAGGCCGAGTTCGACATATATTTATATATGAGATTTTATCTTTTCTATCTTTATTTCTTATATTATTTAAATGGGGCGAAATTTTGGGGATATTTAAATTAAAAATTTGAGCTCCACATTTTATGTTTGTATAAATGGGTCGAGTTTTACATATTATGAACATTTTAGTTTCTCTCTCCTCTATTTTCAGTTAAACTATATTGTTTTGAGAAAAGGATTGAATTAAGCAGGTAAATGGTTTTAAAATTTAAGTTCCAAAGTTAAATTATGGTTTCCAGACACCAATTTATTGCAAAAATAAAGTCTAAATCATGTTGAATATGCATATATATCAAAGGACTTAGTTGCTCTTGTGTTTAGATAAAAACAAAAGCAAAATGCTGGAAACATAACACGAGCACGACCTCATGTTCGAGTGGCACAACCCTTGCCTTCTGGAGAATCAGAGGTTAAGCTTGACCTCATGCTCAATCAACATGCTCTAGTACTGGCCTGCTGATTTTCGCTGCGCATCATTTTAAATGGAAAATTACGTGCAGAATGGTGGAATAAACTAGGATGTTATATAATACCAAAATATGCTTAAATTGTGTTAACAAACTTACTCACTATTGAAAAATACTCATCGTTTGTGTGATTGTCTAAATGATGTGCAGGACACAGATAGCTGCCACTGGACCAGAGTTGCGGTGATCATATTTCAGGAGCGATATAGTACGAGGTTTAGCTCTAGTTTTGAGTGCTTCCATTTTTGTACTTGTACATATTTTGTAGATATATATGCATTTTGGTTTGAAACTTATTTCAAACTTTACTATCATTTTCGCTTGTTATATTTTGAGTTTTGTAAACGCAAATTGGGCCAGTTTATAAAATGGATATGTTTATATTTTCCCTCTCTTTCCTATTTATTAAATAATATTATGAAAAATAATTTAAAGAATCAGATAAATAGTTTTAAAAATTGAGTTCCACAGATAACCTGACGATACAAAACAACCCACAAAAAATCCAAACTAGCTCAACAAACTAGCCAATTATGTGTTATAACATTAAGGTGACCATTATGGTACCACTGTTGGGTTCTTTATGTATCTAAAACTTAATAGGATTGGAAAATAAAAAAACATATATTTTCATTAAAAATCACACTAAAACAATTATATCACCATAATATGACATAAGGTGAAAAACTAGTTAATAAAAACCAAGACTTTAATTGAAAAGATTGAGTTTTACCTCTTACTAGTGTATCTTGTGTATGTGGTTGCCAAGAATTAGTAACAATAGTCTTGAAATACTCTAAGACTACCTTCTTTCACTGCTTTAAGGATCCCAAGTGTTGTCCCTCTATAAAATTATCACATAGATCAAAAGATATGTTCACTAGCACGAAGGTATGATGGAATTCACCTTATTTTTTGTTCTTGAATGGATAGCTCATGATTTTGAAAGCACCAATGTGCTTTATTACTATGGGAATTCCTTAAATCTTTTGTTTTCTTGGTGAAAAGATGAAGAAATCAAGTTCTTGATTTCTTAGGGAGGATTACGGCCAAGGTGAGAGAGAGAGGAAAAAGAAGAGTGAGTTTGGGGTTTTTTAAGATGTTTCTCTCCTCTTATCTTATCAAGTACATATGTCCTATTAGGATTAGGAATTTTAAATTGTTTTGAATTAAAAAATAAATATTCTAATCCTATTCTTATGTTTGGCCAAATTTTAGAGGTGATTGGATAAGGTTTTTGCATTTTCTTTTATCTCTCCATATCTTCTTACAAAAGAAGATAATGTCTCATATTTCCTCTCTTCTATGTCTTAATATAAGATGACATTATCCTAACATATTTTGTTGACTTAAAATATGTGTGTGCTTTCCAGAATTGAGCTTTCATTCATTCTAGACCCAATTACCAAAATTGACCCAATTGTCTGATCTGTCCCAACGACTAGAATTTAACCTAAGGTGAATTCCAAAAATATGATCTTAATTATTTTTTTCGTGTGCAATCTGTAAGACTATTTATGATTCCTAAATTTATTATCTATTTATATCTAATTATTATTAGTTAACCTGAAATCTTTATATATATATATATATTCATTTGATTTCATATTGTGTTATCTTTTACTTAGAAAATAAATATAGACATCTAATGCATTCATATTTGTTTTCTATTTTTTCTTCCAATCAAATGTCTTTATATGAAAAATGCAGGAGTATAACAACGAACATTTTTACATAGTTGCTGCACGATGCACACAATTTTGTGATGGTTGGGCAACTACGTGTGGTTGTGGCCACCATGTGTAGTTCCACTACACGCCCATTGGAACCTGCAATTTTTGCAAACTACATTTTAAGAACTCAACATTAAGAACTCAACATTTTAAAAACCCAAACATAATCTCTCACCATTTTTTTCAACCTACATTTTAAGAACTCAACATTAAGAACAACCACAACAAAGATACAATAGCAAATAATCAATAACCTATACAAGTTTCAGTTCATGATAACTCATACTCAACACTCTCAATCCTCAACAACTTGCACTTCAACATTTTTATAGCTTAATTCACAAAAAACACATGATCATTCATAAGTTTGAGCCACTTGCTCCATTTTGTTTTGAGCCAATTCCTTTAGAATATTTTGAGGCATTTCTTCCTTTTCATTCATTATCACAAATAACAATTATTCCAATGAACTAAAAGACAATCTATAATGAAATGTACATGATGCATAATGTGCAAATCATGAATACATTCACTGCGAGCTATTTTCTCCTTTAATAGAAATTTGCCATTTGCCCATTGTCTCCTTTAACATAATTGATTTATTTGCTCCTTTAACATAGATTAAGCCATATGCTCCTTTAACATATTTCATCCATTTGCTCCTTTATTATAAATTGAGCCATTTGCTCCTTTACATATTTGAGCCATTTGCTCCTTTAATATAAATTGAGTCATTTTCTCCTTTGACATATTTGAGCCACTTTCTCCTAGAAAATGATTGACTCATTTGCTCTTCAAAATGCATATGAGCCCTTTGGTCCTCTACGTGGTTTTATGAGCCCTTTGCTCCTCTATGTGTTTATGAGCCCTTTGCTCGCTTATGCATTATACAATATGATGGTATGATTATGACATGCACATAAAATCATCAAACATTCAAATTATTCCATTTTATATAACCTTTTTTCAGGTCATTCAAGCATAAAACAAAGGTTCCAACCCTCATTGCCATTTCTCATTTCATTTACTTCTTTCATAAGTGCAAATAATACAATATCCATACCAATCATTTCCATACGAATCATTTCCATACACCTAGTTCTGTAGAAATCATTTCTAAGTAAAACAACAATTGAAAGCACACTAATCACACCAAACATACACTTAGCATATCATACAATGCGTCATGCGATTAACCACTCAAAATTCATAAATAAAAATAATAAGTCATAGTAAACCTCTACATTTAATTATTCCATTTCATATAACCATTATATCCAAGTCATTCAAACACAACATAATAAGTCTAACCTTCATCACCAGTAGTCACCTTACATAATACCATAATTCATTGTATCTTTCAATCATTCAAATTACCCCTTTTACATAAATTCCATCAACACAAAAGTCAATCACATCAATATCATACTAAGGACCATAATTTCACATAATTCATACATAATAACATAATTATGTCATTTCCATACATAACCATTAAGAACACTCTAGTCATACCAAACATACATATTTCATATGCTCATTACAACCATATAAAATACTCCATATAGAATACAATCACATACAATAGCCCACTTAAAATGTTCATTTCTTTATTCACTTTACTTACCATCAAGAAAAACACATGCAACTCAACACTGATTACAACTTATCATAACATAATTTTCATCCATAAATTCCACACTCCTAGCTCATTAATGTACTAAGTAGAAATTCACATTCTCCTAAATTATCACATATCCTAATGCACAATGAATTTAAGAAAAAGAAAAAAAAATAAGATATTTACCTTAATGTTGAGAGTATTATGTTTGAATGTTCGAATTGCTCTTTAGGGAAGCGAAAATTTGTGCATGTGATTATGTTAGTGAGTCGTTTGTGTGTTCTAGGGTTTTGGCTTGAGTTTGGTACTTTTAATCCTCATCAAAAGCAAGTACGTGTGGTTAACCGCACTATACGTGGTCGTGCCCACCACACGCACGTCCACTTGATTGCGCATAGTTCATTAATTATAGGATTAAGCTGAAGAGAATGTCCAATCACAGGATTTTTCATTTGGAACTCTATATTTTTAGGCCACAATTATTTAAGCTAATAAATTTAAATTTAAATTTATTATTATTATTATTATTATTACTATTATTATTACCATTATTATTATTATAAAATTTTAGGGGCGCTACACTATTTAATAATGGTAATAAATTTGATAATTCATAAATCATAGGTGGTCTTTAGTAAGACACTATAATCATCCAAAATTAAATTGATGACAAGAGGTGCCAATAGTCCTACTACAACTCAAACTCTTCCGTTGACATCTGATATCATAATTTGCATAAGGCATGTCTTTAACATCCTTATTAAGTTCCAAATCACTTTCTTGATCTCTATAACAAATTTGATAAGTTCAATGAATGATCTAATCACTCTATTTTGGTGCAACCATACTCTTCTCAGTATTTTGTATCAAATTCATTAATGAATTGTAAGAACACATTAGTTTTTACTTAAGCATGATTAAGTGTAAGAACACTTATAATTTCCCTTACAATGAAGCTTTTAAGTTTGTTTTCTTTACTTATGATTTCATAGCTTAGCATATGAATCAAGTAAATTTTCTAAGAACACATAAGTTCTTAATTGGCATTATTCAAGATTAAGTTATAAGAACCAGAACATAATCATATTACTATTAAAGAACAAATAAATTCTTTGTAAACATACTTAAGCTACCCTTCTCTTTACATAATATACATTGAACATATCTTACGTGTATTCTCATTTAGTCAATTCATTTGATTTCATTAATATGCTAAAACTTATTTTCAGATTCACATAACCACAACAATATATAAATAGAAACACTATGAACTTCACCAAGAATGTACAATTCTTACCATTAAGTTAAGCTCTTCCATAAAGAATTCCATAACTCAATAAGTCACACCCATCAAGCAAAACTATGTAACATATTTGAATTTTCATTTCAATGCATAGTAAGTGTGAAACACTTACCTCATACTCCCAACAAGCGACAGTACGCCAACTTCAATCCAACTCCGAGTTTAAGCTCCTAATTCATAAATTTGGACACTTGTATTAAACACATAATCATTGCTGATAACTTGTTTTCATAACCATACTGTCTAAATTTCATAAGTGTTCTGATTGCTCTTCCTAAACGATTCACAAGGGTTTAATAACTTCGATCTAACTCACTTCAATAATTTCACGTAAAATCCATCTTAGAGCTCAAATCATTAAGTCTGCTATTACATATAATATAGCAAAAATATAATTGAAAAACAGAAGGAACCAGAGGTTTTACCTTATATACAACTAAGTTCCATAAAACTTCATCAATTTAAACAATGAATTGACACTCAATTCATTCACTAAGGTTCCTTCAATTAGTCTCTTAGTTCTGTGAGGTTTTTAAAAGTTTCTATGAGTCAAATACAACTTAAACTACAAAGACCATTTTTTAATCAACTTGGACGATCACGGCACGAATCGTGCCAACAAATCGTGCCAAACATTAGTGGCACTGTCCATATTCACTTTAGAATGTCTCGTGCTTCTCTTTTCATGCTATAAGTTCTCAGGCACGAGTCCACCAAATCAAGCACATGTCGTGCTTATGCCACCATTCCAATCATTTTCCAAACTCATTTCTTTATACATTGCAATTCATTCCCTTGTATTTTCAATTTATTTCTGATAAAAAATTTATTTCATAGTATTTTAATTATATGATTTTTAGGGTGTTAAATTTAAAACTAAAAATTTGAAACTCTCTTTTTACTCTCCATGTGTCCAATAGGATAGATTCCTGAGACGATCTTATTCCTGACCCAGCAGAGCCTTTAGAGTCAGTGTAGGGGCACGAGGTTGAGTCCCTGCACGATGGACAACCTCTATCCCCGCCATCCGTACCATCACCGTATGTTGTAGTCGTAAGATAAGAGCTGCTGCTTAGGCTACTCATGTAGCAGGCCACCCAGGCTGCTACTGCTCAGGTAGCATAGACGACAGCTATGCAGGTCGCGGCTGCTGCTTAGGCTACTCATGCCCAATATATCCAGGCTTAGGCTATTCAAGCCCAATATATCCAGACTTAGGCTACTCATGCCCATTATATCCAGGCTTAGGCTTATAGAGGTCTGAGAGCATACGAGGAGTAAGATAAGAGCTGTGAACACATTTGTCGACAAGGGGCTAAGGTATTTCTTGGCACCATGGATTCAGAGGTGGCTGAGGAATGGTTAAGATGCGCAAAGAGAGTTATAGTGTAACACCCAAAAACTTGAAAGTAATTAAATAATCAAATAAAATATAAGGAAAATTTTTCGCGATTTAAGTTGGGGAAGATTAACCAAGTGGAAAGAGACAAGAAATATTTAAAATTGAGGAATCGGGTTAGAACGGGATGGAGAACGATTTCCCCAAACCGTTCTCCAAACCATTCGACGCTACTGACTTGGTTAATATGGTCGAACGACCTGGCGAACGGGTTGCGCTAGCCATTCTCCAAACTGTTCGGGCCATTCTGGACCTCAAAAAGGGGCACGTGTTTTTATTAAAAAGGGAAAACAGAGAGTTTCGGACTCCATAGGAAATTCTAAATTTAGAGGAAATAAAAATCAGAAGTTGATAAGTCGATCGGAAAAGAGAAATACATAGGAAATAGGAACTAATTGTGGTCAAGGGCAAAATCGTCCAAAACCGAACCTATATATATATATATTGCTTTCGAGAGGTTCATATATATAAAGGTTTCGAGAGGTAAGTAACACGAGTGCAAATTCCCTAGCCGTATGTGTTTTATGAATGTATATTGCTTGTAGGATGATCATGTTGAATTAAATTGATAGAGTAAATGTTTGTGTGTGGTTGAGATGGTGTTGGAATTATGTTGATATTGTGTTAATGGTTGATTATGTTAACTATGTTGATATTGTGTTAATGTGTATTTGGTTGATAACTAATGTAAATTATCTTATAGACTCATCTCTTGTATTTGGTTGATACACATATATGAATTTCTTGAAAGATGCACGGTTTGTGTTTCTACTAGGCTTGAATGCAAACAAGTGTTAGTTGATGTTGTAGAAACTGATGTGCCTTTTTCGTTTAAAGCTAAGAAAATAATATAAGAGATGAGTCTATAAGTTTTGGTTATAAATTTATATTCATGTGATATGAGGAACTATGAATGGATCATAGATATTGATCGTGATTGATTAACATGTGTACTTGTATGCACTTGTGTGAATATGCGTGGTCTTGAATGATCTTGTATGATGATGAGATTGAAATGGGATTTTATGAATATGAGCATAAGAACGTGTTTGTTTATTTATGACATACCTATTTGGTATGGGATGCATTGTGAGTAAATAATCATGTGAATGTATAAATGTTCTTATGGCTATGCTTATTGAGTATGGATGAGTTGAAATTAGTTGATGATGAGGCTCAATATTTTTTTGTAAAGCATAGCATGATTATCTTATGAATGCATGAATTGGTGGCATAAGTTGTGCACGTATTCACTCATACATTTGGGCTCATGAAGAGCATATTCAATAAAGTGAAAAGGCTTTTGGGAGCAGAAATTTAAAATGAGGGAGCGGTTATGGCTCTTGGGAGTATAATTTAACGGGTAGTACTTGATATGTGCTATACCGGGCCATCGTGGAAGTCTCAGTACTTTTCAAAGTATTCGAGTGTGTCTGGCCAAGTAAGGGCGTTATATTTAACAGATAGTACTTGATATGTGCTATACCGGGGCATAGTGGAAGTCTCAGTTCACTTATTACTATTCGAGCGTGCCTGGCCAAGTATGGGCAATTAGCATGCTAAGGCATGTTAAAAAGTGTATATCACACATCATAGGCTAGACCTGGACCTCTGAGGGTATATCAACAACCTTCCTGGGCGTGGGTTTGGGAAGAGTCCTACCATACAGGAGATGGGTTGGGGTACTGCACCTTTACATAAGTCTGGATATCCAGTGATATAACCACATACTCCTGGCCGGTAAGGCCCGTTTGTAAACGTCAAATTAAAGGCCAAGTATGGGCGTAAATTTAAAATAATGGGATCCCAGGTGAGCATATTGAGAATGCATTAGAAGTCATGCATTCACATCTATCGTATTGCATATGTTGTGTTCCTTATGAATTTCTAATATGCATATGCTCATGTGATCATGAAATGACTATGTTTGAGTGGTTTATTGAGCATGCTTATTAAAAGTGATGATATGGATTACTAAGTTCCATATTTGATGGAATAAATTCCATTGTGTTATAAGCTTGTTGATGCTTGTGAACTGTTTGATGAGGATTTCCTATGACTTGAGTATGCTTACAACATAATATGATGATGAATAGAGATGATTGATGCCATGATTATGTGTGGTATAGATAGGTGAAATGTTCCTTGATACGCTTGAATTCTGTTGTGTTAGTGAATGAGGATGGTTGAATGTACAAATGTAATATGAAATTTGTAAGGTTGGTATTGGAAGGATGACCTTGTGTTGTGAGTGTAATAGTGTGTGCATTTTGTCATGTGTTAGGATGTTGAACAAAAGTGCATAATGAGATGGTCATACTTGATTATGGAAGTTGATTTTGAGAAGGTTTGAGAATTTCTTGATGTCGGATATGTGAAATGGTTAAAGATATTTGGGAGGTTAAATTGTGAAATGTGAAGTATAATTGAGTTGATGATTGTTAAATGTTTAAAAGTAACATGGGTTGAAAAATTCTGGTTCCAGAGGGTCCAAACGGGCTGGGGAACGACTTGTCCAGCTGTTCCCCAAACCGTTTGGTATTTTTAACAATCCAGAACACCCAAACGGTTTGGAGAACGACCTGGGTAGGCCGTTTCCCAAACCGTTTGCATGTTAATTGTTGCCTAAAATTGTGATTGCTTGAAGGGCTAATTTGTACACTCGTTTGAATATTTGCATTGCGACTTGCATTGTGAACAATATGAGAAAGAGGTTGTGATTTATATTGAATGTATAAATGCTATAGAAAGTTAGTGATTATTTGAGATTTCTAAATGTTTAAAATGCCAAGGGAAGTTGTCTATTTCAGTAGTGTTGCTTATTGAGTGTAAAAACTCATTTGCTTTTTATGCCTGCCATATTCAATATTGGCAGGGATTGAAGAGGACGCTTATGCTCTTGCTGACTGATGCCCAAGGAATCGGTGAACCAGCATGGCCGTGCACTGAAGATGACTTGTGATTGGATGCCAAACTCTGGCAATGGAACATTTAAATGCATACATGTATTTGATAAATTTGTGTTTAAAAGGAGGTTTATTTTGACTTCTCTTTTTGTATAACTCATTCATAGTAAACATTATTCTTTTTAAAGCATCTTATATTTCAAAAGTCCAATATATAGATTTTACTTAATTAATGAAAGATGCATGTCCTAAAATAAACATCCATATATATAAGGTTTGTTTTAAAAAGAATTTATTTTAAATTGTATTCAGAAAAACTTAGAATATCCAAGTTTGGGTACCATTTGAAGGGAATAATTTATAAAATACGGAACAAGTGGTAGTCGAATTTGGGTGTTACATATTGTGTGTGCAGGTTCTGGGGATTTTCCACGAGTTAGGTCTACGAAGCACAATTGAGATTAAAGAATGGATTTGAAAATGTTTTTACATAATTTGTTTTATTGTGATGCATTATATAGTATTTGATAAATTGAATTTTAAGTGCCACATGTATAAAATTAGTGAGCATCATATATTTATAAAAAAAATCATATTTTTGGATTAAATGAAATAATTAGGAATTAAAATTTGGGCATCACAATTGGAGTTCAAGGATAACTGACTAGAACATGGAACAAGTGTTGATAAGGGAAAATAAACATATTGATTAAGGGATTGTAGATGGATGAAAGTGATATATGTTTGGACATGCATGGGAGACCGTCAAGGATGTGCCATAGAATCAGTCTTCAAAAAGAGCACTATAGAGGGCAACAAAGGCATAAAGAGGAACTGATCGCAAATCACTAATTTTTTTTTGTTATTTTACTATACTCGTTCTTCACTTTTCTTATCGTAGTTTAGCCTACTAGACCAATTGTAATGGAGGTAAATAACGTTAGAGTCGAAGATAACTTCAATTTTGCTCCTCTAGTTAATAGTTAGAGTTCGATTAATGTAGTCTTTATTTTTCAAGCACTTTACATTTATGGCACCTTTAGTAACACATTTATTTTACGCACATTTATAAATCCACAACTTTTATTTTAATGCACATTGGCGTAGTCCAATCCCCAGTTCCACCAATGTCCACTTCACATTCGTTCGTTCACCACAATTCGACCAATGCGATCCACATCACCTTAATAAATAATCCTACAGTTTCAAACAACACTGAATGTAACATCCTCGTCTTTTACGAGAAATAAAATTTTGAGAGAAATAATTAAGAGATGAAATAAATTAATAATAAATAAAAATATAATAAAGGTTAAATTAAAAAAGTGATTTAAAATATATATGATTTAAGAAGTAATAAAAATTAATTAAATAATAAAAAAAAGAAGAAGGAAAGAATGCACGTGCATGATATGCAAATGCAATGCAAAACTAAAATAAAATAATAAAGAAAAGAAAAAAAAATAAGTGATTGGTAAATTAAAAGGAAAAGAAGCATGTGGTGGCAAAAGAAGGAGGAGGTGGCAGAAGATTAAATGGAAAAGAAGTGAAGCATAAAGTGGTGGTTTTCTAAGTAAAGGAAAGGTGACTAAGCCATAAAATTTGGCTTATAAAAAGAAAGAAATGCAATGTGAGGTGGTAAGGCAGGATTAATAATTGCCAGGTGCCTTGCTCTTCTTCATTTAAACTTTGGAAAATGACTTACGTATATAATCCTTTGTAAAACTTCCATCAAGCTACTTTCCATCTTTTGAACATTCAAAAGAAAGAAAAAAAAGAAGAAGAAAGAAAAGCATTCAGTTGAGTAAAAATTCAAAGGAAGAAGGATTTGGGAATCCTTTTCTTAAAATCAAGAAAAGAAAGGAGGTTTCAGTGGATAAGAATTCAAAGGAAGGAAACCAAAAATTGGTGGAGGAGAAATCGTAGAGTAGATAAAGGATTCAGTGGAGAGGATACTAAGAAGGAAAAGAAAAGTAAGTATGTCCTGGATTTTAATATTGATGGAAGGAATTAAAGTTAGCTATATTGGGTATAACTAGTAGAAATTTTCGATATTGAAAAATATCAGAAATTATTAAAATTAAAATAGGGGCATGCATTAAATTGGCGAT
The DNA here is from genome assembly GCA_948193385.1 of Breynia disticha f. nivosa. Lineage (NCBI taxonomy): Eukaryota > Viridiplantae > Streptophyta > Magnoliopsida > Malpighiales > Phyllanthaceae > Breynia > Breynia disticha. The sequence goes on from CANYCX010791968.1 coordinate 15,059, forward strand.
TATATTGGAAAGTATAGGTATGTTGATTGATTGTTGTTAAATAATTGATATATGTTATAGGACAGCAGTGTAGCCGAGTCGGACGAGACGTGAGTTCATATCGATCTGAGTATTTCAGCTGACAGGTGACTATATCTCACTATTTGACTATATTAAAATGAATGATTATATATTTATTTGCGATCGAAATGTGAATGATATTGCGAATATGATTTGGTTATATAGGAATGATTACGAATGAAACACGAATATGATTTTCACGTACTTATACGAAATTGAAAATGAAACGAAAATAAAAGCGAAACGAGATGATGTTATATGTGCGTACTTACATGGTTATGTTATATGATATGAGTTATATGATATGAAAAGGGAATCGTAGATACGATTCAGATAAAACAGGTACACAACGAAAAAGGTATACTAAACAGGTATGTGAACGTGCTTATGTTTTCATATGATATGTGATATG
>CANYCX010792071.1:0-13653 GCA_948193385.1 Breynia disticha f. nivosa
ACAAGTCCATAATCACTACTCTAACTAGCTAAAACTAATTTATCAACACCCATAAATCAATAACATATGTCTTAATATTTATAAAATTACAAGCTACAAGAATCATGAAATCGAATCTTTTCTTTGCAACTCTTGCAAAAACGAAAAGATTGAAACTTTAAGTAAAAAAAAAAATTGGAAAAGTTTTAACCTGAATGGATGTTAGAGAAGAGAGAGTTGAGGGTGCCATGAGAACGGAGCAGTGAAGAAGCAGAGAATGGCCGAGACGCTCTGCGAAGAGAGGAAGAGAGAGACTGCATTTTTTGTTCAGTTGGAAACAAGGCTACTCTGATTTTGTCTTGAGGACTATGGAGTTGCTTAGGCCATGTTTGGATTGTTGTTAACATTGGGCTTTCAGAAATTTCCAAAATCGATAATAAACCTTTGGATATATTACTATAGTGTACTTTTTTTTTATTTACAGAAATATAAAAGTTTTAAAAAATTTTGTAGAATAACATTTATTTTTAATTTTATTTTATATGGAATGAAATTTTGTAGATATATATTTAATATAAATTTTATGTAAATTTTATATACAAATTTAAGCATGTTTATGTATAAATTTATATTTATTTTCATAGATTTAAATTTACTATAAAATTCTAACTTAATATATACTAAATTATTAATTTTTTTATAATTTTTTAAAGAATAATTTATACATACATTTTTATGGTTCAAAAAACATATATATAATTTTTTTATTATTGAAACTAAATATCAACTTAATGTAAACTGTCTATCAACTTTATCTATTCAGATTTGAGCTATATTCGTAATTTAATAAGTGTGCAAAATAAAAAGTAAAAATAAAGTATATATATATACCCTAAGCCTTGTTGTACAAAAATATATTTGGATGTAGATACTTTTCAAATTAAAATTTGTGAAATTGTCATAAAATTTTATTTGTAGAAATAGTTATTTAAAATTTTATATTATAAAAATAATTAAATTTATAAATTCATATACATTCACATTTATAAATTTATATTTTTAGGAATAGCTAATTTAAAATTGTACCTATTTGTAACGTCTCAGCTATTTTCGATTGCAAAATTGAATATAAACACAATCAATTGGAAAAGGGGACCATATCCCCCATCATTCCTTATTTCTGTACTACGTTCTGACGTTGTTAATACATAAGTCTAGCGTTTGTTGTCAAAAAAAAAAAATTGGAAAACATGCAACGAGTTGCTTCCATCACTATATTGAAAAAAAAAACGAAAATAATTAAGTTAAAAATAGTACAAAGAAATAAAAAATATATTATTACAGAAAATATGCAACAGGAAAAAAAGATAATAAAAATATATACGATAAGGAGCAACCGTCTCTTTTATTTTGGCTTAATTTATTCTATTATTGATCTTATTTTTTGGTCTGAATCACAATATATCCTGAACACCCAGACTAATTATCGTTTGAGCAGGGTAGGACTATAATAAGTAAAGTAAAATGAAATATTCTGTAGTTTGTGCCTATTCAAACACAAACCCCCATCCTACACGTAACAAACTCTTCTTGTTTGACTTTCCAACTGCCTATCTATTTGTATGCCAATTCCAAATTAATTAAAAATTTGGACACTTTTTCCGTAATTTAGCGATAAAGGGTATGAGATCTCTCCTTCCGTAGCAACAGTAAAAAGAACATACAAATTTTGATCTATTAATTCGTTAAATTTTTTTGAAACTTTCTGAACAGAACTTGACAAAAAAAGTACTATCCTTCAAATTCCTACCTTTTTTGCTCAACAAATTATTAATCTCAAGCACTTTCCACTTTTTTATTTTGTTCTCTCAATATATATAGATTTGTCAATTCTTATTAAACGTATCATAATCGTGTCGCGCTATCTTTTTTCAAAATATCATTATTTATGACATAAATATTACAATAATTAAATTTGTGTAGTTTATATCATGTCATAAACACAAATCGTGTTATCTTATAAAAACAAAATCATAGGCCGTAATGATTAACTTTTATACTCCATTACTTATAAATAATTTACATAAAAAGAAAAAGCAGAATCGTTATCCAACAAAAACGAGAAAATCCAAGAAGATCATACGGCTTTTTCTTGCTCCTTCACAAGAACACAACACCTCAGAAACATTTAATGATTCTTACCATCTAAACTACTCATCAATATAATAAGATTTCTCATTTGATTGTTTGAAACCACCATCAAAAAATTGAGTGTGTTCTTTGTAGCAGAAAGCAATGTACCAAAAAATTGTAAATCGTAGACGGAATTACTTCCACTACCAACCACCGGCGGCGTCCTCAGAGATTGCAAGAAGTTGTTCTAAATAATCAGCGCCTAAATCCTCCAAAACCACCACATTTTCTTCCATTGTTCTCTTCATTATCATCTCCTTTTCTTTCTTCTTCTTACTCTCTGCAGCTTTCCTCTTCATCGAATGTCTCTTCTTCAAAGCAAGAACAGGAGAGTAACCCTTCTCACAACTGTAATTCATTTTTTGAAGAGACTCGAACACTTTCTCGACTGGGAAGTTCAGCACGGCGGAGGAACCTCTCATTGCAAATGCAGCTTGATCATAAGCAAGAGCTGCTTCTTCTGCAGTATCAAAAGTTCCAATCCAAACTCTCACTCCATTTCTCGTCGAGTCTCTTATCTCCGCCGCGAACTTTCCCCAAGGCCGCCTCCTTACACCTCTGTACGCTATTTCTTGCACTTGTGACTGATCTTCTTGGTCATAACTACGTTGTGAACTCACTTCTTGTTCGTAAGAAACAGGAGCTTCGTTGAGAAGCCCCAAGAGAAGCATTTCTTGGGAGTCATTAAAAGGCAAGTGTTGGGTATAATCAAAGGAGTTGCACGAGAAAGAATCAAGAGAGGTGAATGAATTTGAAGAAGATTGTTGTTCGGATTGAAAGAATGAAGAATCCATTACAGTTGGTAAGACTTTCTTTTGTGTTCTGAGAATTTGAAAGAATGTTTCGTGATCGTTCTTCTTGTTAGTGACTTGGTCTTCGGACATGGTTATGGAGATAAGAGGATTATATAGGAGAGGGAAAATGATGATACGAGGATTAAATTATGGAATAGTGAGAGTGACATATGGGATTACATGAATGTGGTTTCGTAGTGGTGGGAGCAGATTGAAGAAGAAAGAAAAATTTGGTGGTTAATGGGACCAACGGCAGAGGGTGGTAATAGTACACGTGCGTCAAAAAGGAGAGATTAATGAGACATATCTATGGCGGCTTGGAGTCAAATGACATTTTCTTGCTTACATCACTTCTGATGATTTCATTCTTCTTCTTCTTTTGTTATAGCTACAAGGCTTAATTTATCCATATACATTCATATTACTAGTAAGAGTTGTAATTCGGGTTCGCTGAGTTGTAATTATGTGGTATTTTTTATTAGATGTTATTATTTATCAGAGCTATCAAATCTCTTAGCCGAGTAAGCTCTAGCTTTCTCCTCTTTTTTAAATATGAATCCAAGCACTCGTACCATTATCTCAGCCGACAATCATATCTCTAGCTCTATTCCTAATGTCACGTTTTCAGTCGAGCTTTCCTTCACAAATTACCTATTATGGAAGACGCAGCTGCAACCATTTTTGTGTGTGTATGATTTGATGTGTCATGTTGATGGCACTGTTCTGACACCTTTAGTGTTCATTCTTAATGAGCTCAACCCGAATGATCTCGTCTGGTTCAAGAAAGATTAGTTGGTATTGAGTTGGATTATCTGCTCTTCCACTGAAGAATTACTTCCTTAAATTGTTGATGCAAATTAACACTACCAAAGAAGTACGGGATCAATTGGTTACTGCCTATACTTCAGGATCATCAGCTCAAGTCACCGGTCCATAAATTTTAATAATAATCATGTTGTGTTTTTCTATCAGATATCATTATTTATAACATAAACATCATAAAAATTGAATTCATATCATTATTATTGAATCATAATCGCATATTTACAAATCATATTATCAAGTCACAAATCGACGGTCTTTTTAATGTTCCAACATCAAAGCAAATATAGAAACATTCAATACAATCTAATCCAAGAAAGAAAAGAAAACACAAAGTACAATATGACAAACAACAATTCTAAATAAAATCTATTTTCCCTTTATATCAAGCTCTCGAAAAAAGTGTAACACAAATATAACAACCATTAATCTCTATGTTCTGTCTCGCCTTATTCATTCTGCACTCTTTGTGAAACCATTGCTTGCACTGTGATAGCACTGTTCTTATCGTCCTTGATACATTGACAAGTATTTATTTTTTTGCCTCTTTTCTTTGTGTCGAGCAATTTCAAATAAGAAATAAAATCTAATTTGACCAAAATAAATGAAATTCAATCATGCAACTCTCAATTTAAAGCATGTGATCTTGAAATATAAAGAAGAGATGCCAAAACCATCTCTTCGCAACTTGCAAATAAATAGACCAAAACCTAAAAAGAACCACACAATTATATAACATTTCATATATATATTATTTCATATTGTTGCCATCCACATCTTTGATTCTTTTGCTTTCTAACTGTGCTGGTATGTGCATGAACCTATGCATCTCATTCCAACTTTCCTCATTTACAGTTATAGCTGTCAATTTTTGAAGCGATCGATAATACGATTTGTGAGTACATGTTTATGACACGAAACGAATGACGAGAATTTAATTTTTGTAATATTTATAATAGTTATGTCATAAGCAATTATATCTGATGAAAAATAGTACGGTGCTATTATGATACGTGGATTTAAAATTCTAACTACATTCTATGACTGCTCTAAATTTAGCACATTGGGGAATTTAAGTGCTGACGAACTATCACTGCCTTTTTACGAACGTCAACTTTCCTTGAATTCTTAAATTATTGAATATGGAAACATCAAACAAGGACAAAGTGATTTGAATGGCTCTAAACCAAATTATATAATAAACACAGATTTCATTTCACACATAGCTTTTACTGTATATTTCAGATGATTCTAGGCTATGAAATTTCCCAGCTAGGTGTAGGTGGGTTTTGTTGAAAATTCAGATTTTCATTAATTTTTTAGCGACGAAAGATCGAATTCCAGGTTTTGGCAAAGGGTTAAAACCTAATTGAGCGATCAGAAATGGATATGACCAATGTCTGATTCAAAAATTTTTGTAAAGGAAGCAGAATAGACAAACACTATTAAAAGAGGTACAACAAGAAGAGATGTATTATAGAAAAATGTACCATAAAAGAAGTTTAAATGAAACAGTTTCATAAGAGTGTCGTCGTAACTACTTACTTTTTTTTGGAAACTCTCCATGCAAAATAGATAAGTGTCCTGTTGTGGTAAAAAAATTATATCGAGTTTTTACGGCACATTATTGTAAAGCGTTTTAGGCTCTATACGAACCCCGTTTAGAATAAAAAAAATTGGTAAGCGTTTTAGAACTTAAAATGTCACTATTCATGAAAAGCGTCACCTCTTGTGACACTTTAAAAAACCGCTGCTAATAAATTTGTGCGATAACGGTTTTTCAAGAAACGCCCGAAATTGCCTATACTACCATTACATTTTCTAAAAATAACCGAAAATAAGTCATTTAGCACGAAATTATAGCAATTTTATAAAGTAAAACTATATTTTTTTTATCAGAAAACACTAATTTTTTTTAACTAAAACGTCATTAAAAATTAATTTTCTTGTAGTGCATATATTTAATTACTTATTGGTGGTCCACTCTATGATGTCTAATTATCAAGTGGAATATTTAAATGCAAGACATTAATAAGATATATCTTCAATCATACCTTGTAGCAAACTAATTAAAATGACTTACAAGAAAATTAAGAAGGTATTAAAATCCCACAAATTAATTAGTGAGGTTCATTCCCTGAAACGCAAGCAAACAGAAAATGCATACGCATGCAAGTTTGAAATGTCGATGCACTGTGCTCTAAAATATTTACATGAATAACCCATGTGAAGATCGTTGGAGCCTGGTGGATCATATATTGTATGCACATACATGTTACAAATAATTACGAAGTATTGGTCGAGTTGATAACTCAATGTTTTGTAAAGTTCGATAAAGTGCGTTTTTTAGGTTCAAATGTCAATAGAGTCGCTCTCGTGATGCCGGAGATGTGTTTCCTGCGCCGAATCTGGATTAATCTTTATAAAAGGTGGAATATACCGACACTTATGATGAGAGATTAGTTATGTACAGGGCAATGCAGGAAACCCTAATGATTAATCATATAACGAAAAAAGAGCTTAAATCAAATTTGGTTGCTCATTTAAAATTGACTGAGAAGGAAAAAAGAAATTTCAAAACTTGTCAGAAAAAATTACAACTCACATTTCAAAATTCAAGCTTAATTATAATTACAGAAATTCAAACTCTGTCTTGCAAAACTTAGGGCAAACTATGTAACACGGAGTGCCTTAAGCATTTCAAATGAATTACCTAATTTAATGGATTAAAAATTTTTTGTAAAGGAGGCGACATAGAAAAAATACTACAAAAAAAGACACAACAAAAACGACAATAACACAAAAAGAGAACGACAAAAGGGACAACCGCCTCTTTTATTTCCGTTCTTGGTTGGAAGAAATTAAAAGAAATGGAACATCTTATCCAATAAGAATGCATGTATCTGTGGGCGATGATACTGAATTAATTAATTAATTCTGCGAGTTGTTATTGTTAATTTAATTTATAAGTTGTAGCTAGGTTTTAGATATGCATGCTTACATAATTAATTAGTTTGCTTACTTTCTTTCAATTGTAATTATCCCTTGTGGATGTTTAATTAATGCAAAAGCCGTACTCAGCTGCCAAAAGATAATATAATTCTTTCTTCATAAACACCAAACTTATTATATGTGGAAACAATATTTACTTTTCATTGTCTCATATTTATAGGCAATTTTTTATTAAATAATTATAATTAAAAAATAATTAATAATTATTACATAGCTTTATAATATCGATCTTAATTATTTAATAAATTATTTTAATTAAATAATGAATATTTGAATGAATAACTTTATATTAGAAAGATAATAATATCATTAGTTTAGTAATGATAAAAATATTTTTTAAATAATAATTATATATATAATATAAAAAAATTATTAATTTATTGAAATAATTAAAATAAAGATATCGTCTATTAAAATGATATGAAAAAAGTATATATAATAGACCGTTTTCTTACACCATTTCTACTCTCTTATTAATTTTTTTTTTCCGAACCACGAAGTTTCCTGAGCAGTCCAGATTAATCCTCGTTCGAGCCGGGCAGAACCACAAAACACAACTGCGTACCTAAGACTCGAAGATCTCTGGTTAAGCTAAAACAACCTCATGCCAGTTAATATAAGCGATAGGTGGTTCTGCTCCATCATTAATAGTATATAACGTAAACATTTTTTCTCACGTGTCTCTTCTTCTTTAGTTAAAAACCTAGATCCGCCGCTGCTTTGTATTAGTCCGTACTCTTATTTCCAAAACTAGTGACTTTTTTTGGCTGCCGATTTGTGATTAGGCTGACAAAAAAAAAATCAAATCGATCACTTTAAATCTGGCAAAATTATTTTTATTGGTTTTTTGGTGGGTTAGTTTGGTCGCGGTTTGATTTTTTTCCTACTTGTCATGTTTAATTTGATTTTGGGTTGGTGGAATCTCACCGAACCCAAACCGATCACTATATAAATTCTAATTCAATAATCTTGTATTGTATGTTAACAATGTTTATTAAATTTGAACTTTGAAATTTCAATTAAAAAATTAATTTTATAATTTTATATTTAAAATTATAATTTTAGTATAATAGAAAGCAAAAATATCATAAGTAAAAAAGTAATATTATTAAAATAAAAAAGAGCGGGTTGAGGGGATTAAATTGAAATTTGTAGCTCTTTTCAGCCCGTCAATTCGACCAATTCGAACTATTAGGAGTGATCTGATTTGATTTGATCTGCAAAAAATGATTGATTTTATTTAGTTTATCATTTTTCAATTCGCTATAGTCAGTTTGGTCTGAAAACTATCTTCCAACTCGACCAAATCTCTATTCTTGACAATCACAACAACACTGCTTATTAATTCGACGTGATTTTCAAAACTGTTGAATATGCTTTTTTGTGTTTCGTAATGCATGTACATTTTTTATATTAAATATCTTCTTACAGTAGAATTTAATATTTAATTTCAATATTTTTTTATTAATTTTATATTTTTAATATCAATTTGATTTAATATATCTAAATAAAAAATATAACAGTCAATTATATACTAAATTAAAACATATTAATTATAGTACTAATCCGTGAGTAAAATTTAATACGAAAGGCTGAATAAAATAATTGATTGCACGTGTGGTGATGTTAATTAATGCCAATAAAATAAGGTGGTGTTGTCTCTTAAAGGATCTATCAAAACAATTGGAGAAATAACTAAATTTTCGACAAGTTGTTGAAAGTCTTATGGAAGATGGAAGAATAAGTCAAAAGTTGCAATGGATGAAGCAACCAATCATAAAATAAGTGGGAAGCTTTACTTCCTATGACCAATTCAGTCAAATGTATGACTTACTTGTAATGATTTTAAGGATTTCAATTCAATTCGAGCCATAAACCCCATATTCATTTTGAATGCTTTATGTCCTTTCTTAAGACATGTTAGGGTTGGAAAATGACCTATGGATTTGGAGCGCATTGGACCAGAGCGGTATTGAGTTTTAGAGCGTTTAAATTTAAGTTAGTTTAGTTGTGTAATTAGTTATGGGGTTTATTATTTTGCGTTATGTGCGAAACTGTTTTTGAGGTTATATGATATTTTTACGTAATTGTGGTGGTTATTGAGTTTTCACAAATTAGTCAAAGTTAGAATTTTCGTTAATTTTATTAGCGTAGTGCCCGTAATTTAGTTTTTGCTCTTTCTAAGGTTTTTTTTTGGCAACGACCAACATGTTTGTAAAAATTATCAAAAATTCTAAGTTACACTGATTTGTGAAAAATTTTAGAGACCATTATAATTACGTAAAATAACATCAGGCTACAAAACTGTTACACATATGGCACAAGAACAACAAAATATCATCCATTTAATCGTACACTATACAATTGCGTAATGAACATCAGACCACAGAACTATTACGCATATGACACAAGAATGGCAAAATATCATCGTCTAACTCTGTGCTGTCTTTTTGGCCTAAATTATACACTTTTTTAAATCAAAAAATAGTAGCTACCACTCCGTGCTACTCTTGAACATCCGGTCGTATATCAAATCGTGTAATAATTTCTTGATGGTTTTGCAATTTTTTTGATGTTGTGACCAAAAATTTTGGCACTGTTCGACTAAAAAGGCATTCAATTTCAAGTTAAATATTGTTAGTACTAATGTGAAACCATCCGTTCACACTCTTCAAACATTTAATTTGATCAAACATGCTTCTTCAAACTTGGTGATTTGAAAAATGGAAGCAAAGCAGCCCACTCAACATTGCCAAATTGAAGAAACAACTCACTGTTAAATTTGTTTAGTGCTCCTTATTTCACATATACGATAATACGATTTGTGAGTATACATTTGTAACATGATATAAATTTAATTTTTGCAATACGTATGTCGCAAATAATGATATTTGATAGAAAATAGCATGACGCGTAACGAGACGATTAATACAAATAAATAGTTCTTATTTTTACTGTTATATATTGTTGATATTATCTTACCTGTATTATTTTCCTTCGCAATACGGTGTATTTTTTAAAGAATTTTGAATGTGAAATTAAATTTTCTACATATAATCTAATATTTTCAAATTTCATCATGTAAAAGGAATTGAATCTTGATAAAATAAATGAGATGAGAATTTTGGAAGGATAAGAAAAAATGATGAATTTGTATTTAAAATATCACATTAATAGTTTTTTTTTACATCTTGATAATTAAGAATGAATTTTTAGAATATACACTCAAAATATAGATAATTTTTTATTATAATATTTAGAATAATATGTTTAACACAAATAATAGTTATATATATATAATAATAACACATGTAAACTATATATGTCATAAATATATTGTAACAAATATGAGAGTGGATATTTTGCGATGGGAACAGGATGAGATTCCTTGCAACAATGAAGAGGGTATCATTCCAGACTTTGTCGTCAAAATTTTCAATCGGAGAATCTCCGCTCTCATCTCATAATTGGGCGAACAAAAAATTCTAATCAAAATGAAGGACAACGAGTTCTCCACGAATTTCAAGTTCAATTGCCATTCAAGTTAAATATTAGTTTGAAAACAATATCAACAACGTTTATTATATGTTAGATTATTTAAATTTTTACTATGAGTTCCTTTGAATAGAAAGCAGCGGTTTTAGACCATTAGATACAACAAAAATAAATCTAAATCATTCAATCTATTTAACAAATGAAAGACTTAGATTTATTTTTACCGTATCTGTCAGTTTCGAATTATCATCTCATTGAGTCTTCAGTTCGAGAGGATTCATATTAAAATTCAGCAAATTATTTGGATATATAGTTTGTTATAAATAAAACTGATGAATTTAAACTTTCTTTTCTTATATTTTTTTCATAACTTGTTGACCCTAATCTCCAATTTGTAACTTTTTCTCTACTGAAATGAAGTGGTATCTCCACTTTATGAGAATTTAATACACACATGTCTCCATCACTTGCATTCTTATAGATGTTAATGCTGAATCAATGATTCAATATGTAACAAAAAATGATTCAATATATTATTTTATTTCCACAGTTTCTTGTAGTCCATTAACACAGCAAAAAAGTTTTCTTTTTTCTTGATCCGAACAAGTTTTGGTTTGTGTATGTATCAGTAATTCAGTATCATGCCATAATCAAAATTGCTATTGGAAAAGATTAAAAAATAAGGAAGAAAAGAAGCTAGGACTCAAGCATAATATATAAGATTCCACCAACCAAACATAATTCATTTATCAAAATTTTTGTACGATAACACAATTTATAGGTTCACGTTATGACACGATCGAATCGAATGACACAAATTCAGTTAAATATTTGTGTCTGAAAAAATATTGGCGCATGTGTAAAAAATGTTATATGTCCTTTTATTATGCTGCTTAGATTATTGCAATATTCGTTTGCTTATATACATGTCTCGAAGAATGGATATTACGGCCGGCGGAAGTCCCTACCTCCGCAAGTGCCGATAAAATCCCCTATTATAGAAAATTTTGTCCGTGTTTTCACTAGCGTGTGTCTCCATCGACCAACATCGAGTGGTGATGACACCACGTGCTTCTGACGAGACAAGATGAAAATGAGACGAGAGATTGTGGATTGTAGAGGAGAAAATGAGATAGGAATTATAAGGGCTAGAAATGAAAGGAAAAACGTCGTCGTTTGTGGCAGTTGTCATTCCTAAGAGTCGCTCCTCTAGTTGGATTTTTTTTTGTGTTAAAACTACTAAGTAACACATTAAAAAAAATAAATATTTCATTTTTCTTCACTTTATTTCTTCACATTTTTAATTTTTATGCTTAAACAAATATTTAAAATTTGTTTTACTTAAAAAATACTTTAAAAAATTAACGTTACAAATTCAAGATAATTTCAAAAATAACCACATACAATATAAAACTAAAAAATAATCTTAAATAATCTACAAATCTGTGGAACTCATTTTTATAAATTAAATCCCAAATATTATAGAACATCTTTAATAAAATACCAATATATCAGATAATACGAAAACTATAAACATTTTCCAAACCAAATTCCTCGGCCCATTTTCTAACAAAAACGTAAAATTTGTTACAGCGGAAACCGAAAGAACTTTGAAAACATTTCAAAGTTTAAAATTTTGACATAAATATGTACATATATATAAAAGATACAAACTTCCGAAAACAACATCACAAAATTTGGAGCTCGAACTCGATAATATCGCCCTGGTAGTCAGATCACAGCAAATCTCGTCCAGCAGCGGCTACCTACGTCCTGCGCAACATTCAAACAATATAGATAAAAGAATGAATATTTTTCAATACTCAGTAAGTTCTTAACACTATTTATCATATTTTAATACTTTAGAACAGTTATATATTTATTACAGTCGCATTTTCCCGTCGAAAAATGAAGCGTAGGTGGAAAATGAACTGGGCACAGGGTCGTGCTGCCAACACACCCAGGTCGTGTTGGGCCATGCTCTGCCCACTAGCCCAATTTTTCTGGCATTCTGATCTACTGATGAGCACGGGTCGTGCCTCCACACGACTAGGTCGTGCCCCCACACGACTAGGTCGTGCTAGGAGTCTGTATTTTCCATTTTCTGCAACTTTTAACTTCAATTTTACGTGTAAACAAGTCTACAGATATTCTAAACATACATAACATGTTCCTTTGATCATTTAATACTTTTTTGCACTTAACAACCTACAGAATTCACTTTTATATATCATTTGTTAAGGTAATTAAACATAATGGCATTCTTATTACCTTAGCATACTTTACCATATGTTCATCCTTTCTTATGCTATCAAAATTCTACTGCCCATAAGCTTAACATATACATTAACATAAGTCCTCCTCACATACATGTCTACTTTACTCTTCCATGTAAATAAGCAAATCTACAACTTCATATTAATCATACTCACAATCAACATATAACATTCATTAACTAACTATATCACCACAACAAATCATACAATCATTAAATCATGAATGCTAATGCTTATGATGCAAATGCATTTCATACGAATGTCATTGCGCGGGTCTTTTCTCATTTCTCATTTTTCTTTCCTTTTCTTTTCTTTTTCCTTTCGTACAAAGTACGATATCGAGCTCGAAAGCTCTCGGTCCTAAACCGAATACGGGATCTCTTCCCGAATCACAATCTCTTTTCAACTCAGGCCTAGCCTGATTCTCATTCTTTCCTTTTCCATGATTCACACACAAAATGCAAAAGTATGAATGAATATGAAAGCAAATAACATAATTCATAAATTCACCATAACAATACTCATTTATGCTTTCCCATTCATATCACATGCTCATATCTCCTCTTTCTCATAATCATTTCACAAAGATTCACAAAAGAATCCATACATATGAGCATCCATCTCATCATAGCATAGAAAGCTACAATTAACTATTCATCATCCAAAACATTCAAACCATTTATCCAACACATTATAATCTTCATTTATAATATAAATCAACATTTAGTAAGTGTAAGGCAACTTACCTTAAGCTAGCAAAATCTCCGCTCCCGATGACGCTAACTAAAATCAATCACCACGTCCTACAACTCCTCCTATATGAATTAATCATACAAACAATGTTAATTAATCATAATCATACTAATTTTAACTTAAAATCATTAATCTTTCTTTTAAACATCAACTTCCCATCTTCTTAGTAGGCTTCCAACATAGAAATCTTTACTAAAACTATCCAAAATTTGTTTTACATGTTCTAACCTTTGTTTAAGGATCAAAACATGTTTAACAACATTAATTATATTCTTCTTTACCTTCAGAACATCAAAACCCAATCTAATTATTAACATTCTTTCCAAAAA
>CANYCX010792078.1:0-18525 GCA_948193385.1 Breynia disticha f. nivosa
ATCCAACTCTCCAACAACATAATCTTGCAAAATTCCAGAATTTATTCAACTCTTAAACTTCATCAAATATCAGTATAAACCATAAATCTACCACAAGTAAACCTTACCTCCTTTGAATGCCAAATTTTCCAGCAATTCTCCACTAAAATCACCAGAATTTTCTCCAAAAAAATTCCCAACACTTAGCCCTTTAACTCCAGATCTATTCCTCTGATTTTTCTGCTGAAAAGGGATTTAAGTAGGTAGATTTAGATCTACTTTATGTTAAATATACTTAATGGGCATAATTGTGTTCCCTATTTATTTTTTTCTGACGTGTAACAAAGTACGTGGGGTGGCTGTCGACTACGCGTAGTCGCTACGACACCGCGTCTTTCAGTACGCGTGGTGGCAACGACACTGCGTTCTTCATTCCCACTGCGCGTACTCGGAAAATTCCGAAATTTTATTTTATTTTGTCACTTTTTATCTTCCGTCAATCGTAAATTAACTTTCCGTAATTATTTCCTTAACAATTAAATATTAATTTTGCGTTATTTTATTGACGGAAAAATTTTCAGAATGTTACATCAGGCATCACAAACAAAAGACGTATCAAAATCTTTAGCATTCAGAAATTCAATATGTTTCAATTTGTCATTGGATACATGACCAAACCTACAATGGATTAAATCAAATGTACTGACTGCAGAATGAACAGAAGGAAAACTAGGAACATGAGAGGAAAAACTGGGAAAACTGAAAGCATGAGATTGCAGAAGGAACAACCCTGCCTGAACTCTAGCACATCCAATCACCATCTTGGAATTGGAGTCCTAGGTAACACAACGATCAGACAAAAAAATACAAACAGTAGCGTTGGAAATGAGTTTACTAACAGACAATAAATTGAAATGAAAAAGGGATACACATAAGACATTATGAATCAATAGATTTGGAAATAATTGAACACTGCCAATGTAGAGGCTAGGCCCGGCCCACCACGCTCTTTTAACAGGGTCATGGCCCAGTACCCCCAACCCATCTCCTTAGCCCTCAGAGGTTCAAGTCCAGCCTGCGACGTGTGGCCTAAGGTAGGTTGTTGATATACCTTCAGAGGTCGTGGCTCGGACTCGAACCTCCGACGTGTGATATACATCTTTTAACACATCGCAGGCTGGATCTGGACCTCTGAGAGCTAAGGAGATGGTTTGGGGGTACTGGGCCATGACCCTGTTAAAAGAGCGTGGTGGGCCGGTCCCAGCCTCTACAGCCAATATGAGAAACAATCAGTTTTTGAGCATTAGGCAAGTGCACAAGCATATCTGTTTCAGGCTAAAAGGAAACAAATGAACTGATTGAACACACGATATGATCTGATGCCCCTGTGTCCAATATCCAATCTGTTTTGGTAAGTATTTTATTAAAAATAGAACAAACCAATCTAGAAAGATTACCTTTGGATCTATCAGAAACTTGAGAAGAGGAGGAATGAACAGAACCAGAATATGTAGTGCCAACTGTAGGTGATCTTACAGCAACAGAATTTGCACAAAGAGGAGATGATCCAGTTGCATCCTTAAACTTCAGTGAATCTGTCACACTCTGTGAATCCTTTGAATTCAACATAGCAAGTAGCTTCTGGAGCTGGTGTATTTGATCTGGACTAAACGAATTTGTAGAGCCAGCATGAGATGAATCTGCAATTACTTTGGCTTCAGCAGATCTTACGCCAGACAAATCATCATGCTCTGAATCAGATTCTCCTTCTACAGCATTAACCCGTTTTGTGAACTTGTAATCTGGTGGAAAACCATGTAACTTATAACATTGTGCCTTTGTATGCCCAGGCTTCTTGCAGTAGTTACAGAAAACATCTGCATAAAACCTTTTGGGTCTAGAACTTCTTCTAACAAACATTGCTGCAGCCTCACTCTCCGGATTAACTACAGATTGCAGTGGTTCAGGATGGGATTCTTCTTGCAAGATTAAACTATAAGCCTCATCAATACTTGGTAATGGACGCATCGCAATAATTTGTGACCTTATAGTACTAAACGATTCATTCAAGCCATTAAGGAGCTTAAAAAGATAATCTTTCTCCTGGGAACTAACAAAACCTTCAAAACAAGCCTCATTACAACCACCACAAGAACAATGAGCTAATGGCCTAAACACTTTAAGCTCCTCCCAAATGGTATTCAGTTCTCCAAAGAAAGAGTCAATAAAGCGATTACCTTGAACAATGACACACAATTGTTGCTGCAATCTACAAATCTTTATGTCATCAGGTTGCGAGAAGCGTCGTTTGAGTACATTCCAAATCTGCATCGCTGTGGTGAAGAAGTAAACTCGTGATGCAATATTTGGAGAAATAGATTTGAGGAGCCAAGCCACAATAAGATCGTTACATCTCATCCAAGCCGCATGTAATGGATCATTTCGGGGAGGACAGATTATGGTGCCATCAATAAAACCTATCTTGTTCCGGATAGAAAGAGCAAGTTTAAAGGATCGACTCCAAGATTTATAGTTGAGATTTGTCAAAACATGTGTAATAACAACAGAGGCATGATTGTCTACTTGATGTACAAAATAAGGAGAGTTTTGATTTTCCAACTGAACCAAGGCATTAGAGGTACTCATAATGGAAAAGAAATTTCAGAATAAGAATCTAGGAAAGGAGAAAAGAAGATATGCAGAGCACGATGATGGTGGCTCTGATACCATAACACAATTAGGATAAAAGATAGAAGAAGAGAACAAAGATAAGAAGATGAAGAATTTGCTGCTGAGTAAAGTTTATTCAGCCATTCATTATCATATTGCTGCACACACTACTACTTATATTGAGTCTGTTACAATGCAATAGCAGTAGGGAAAAGCTGTGCGCATAACGACAAAAGTTGTTACACTTATCCCTACTAATGACTCAGCATTCGTAACAACAACAACTGTTTAATACAAGGCGTTTGAATCTATATTTGTTGTTTTGGCTGCAGATACTGATGATGACAACTATAGGCCTTCTAAAAAGTCCAGAGCTGATTTCAGGCCACCTACTGGTTCAAGAAGTTATGAGGACACAGACGGAATGCAAAGCTTGCCGGGGAGATCTCAGCATGGACACTCACGGGAGGATGTGCCAATGACCGATCAAACTGATGATTACGAATTTGAGGTCTGCTTTGATCTTTTTTATTTCTATCTTACAAATTTATGTTCTCTTGCCTTGTTACTTACTGAATTCACCTACAGGAGGATGATGGAGATGACGCTGAGTTTGAGATGTACTGTTTTCAAGGAAGTCTTAGAGAGTGGGTTACAAGGGATGAGGTGCGCCGTTTTATAGCCAAGAAGTTCAAGGAATTCTTATTACATATGTAAATCCAAAGAGTGTACATGGAGATATTGAATATGTGCGGCTGGTAAATGAATTGGTATAGGTGAAGGATAATCTCACACCTGAATATGTTGTCATGATTTGATTATCATACAAATTCACTCCTGCATAGAGCATTCTTGCGCTCATCATCATTGAATTTTGATCAATGTTTCATTTGCAGCTAATAAGTGTAGCTTGAAGATTGATTACAAGCAATTTATATATGTTCACCGCAATATAGCCATCTGGCTTGTTGATGCCCCTCAATCTGACTTGAAGTTATGGAAGAAGTTGCTAGAAATGTTGTCTTTGATTTGCATCCAAATTACAAAAAACATACACCAAAAGGTATATGTTCGAGTGAGCAATTTTCCAGTTTATGATCAAATCCAAAACATTAGGTTATGGTAACCTTCTATTTTTCGTTGTTTGCCTCTGAGATGCTTTGAAAGTCAATGCTAGAAATGTTCCCTTGTTTTGTATTTCAGGCAGATACATTTGAACACCATGATCGAATCGGCGGAGTTGTGACTAGACGTTCTGGAGTTTTCCCCCAGTTACAACAGGTGAAATTTGACTGCAACAAGTGTGGGGCGATCTTCGGTCCCTTCTTCGAGAATTCTTATTCAGAGGTGAAGATTGGCTCTTGCCATGAATGCCAATCAAAAGGGCCATTCACGGTCAATATGGAGCTGGTAAAGTATCTCATATTGTTTGATGTTTCTCTTATTCCTGGCTAGCACTAACGTTATGTGAGGGTCTTTCTTCTCTCCCAATATTTATAAGATTATTGTATGGTATTCATTGATTTGATACAAGACCATTTTTTCAGCTGAATATTTTCTAAGATGCACAACTTAACTTATTTTTCTTCTGCATTGTATGGTGACAGACAATTTATAGGAATTACCTGAAACTGACACTCCAAGAAAGCCCTAGAATTGTGCCCGCTGGTCGACTTCCAAGATACAAGGAAGTGATCTTGTTGAATGATCTAATTGACTGTGCTCGACCCGGAGAAAAGATTGTGTAATCTTTATGTAGAAACATGCACATGCACGTATGTTAAATTCAAACACTGTACAGATAGCGTTAATAGTTAGTTAGCTACATGTTACTTATCCTAGATTCAAATTTCAACTCCCTACTTCCTAGCTTGTATATACGTGTAAAAAACTATGTACCCAACTCTCATGTATTCATCGAATAATAACGTACATTCGACACTAATTCTCTCTTGTTGCTCTCTATATGGTATCAAAGCGGTATCGCTTCTGAGACCTGTGCCCCAACATGACTGATATAGTGGAAGCTGCCAAGAAGACTACCAGGTCTGAAGATGATCCCCTTTACCTGCAAAGCTCGGACCATCCAGGGATGTCGCTGGTGACGAACCATCTGCATGAACATAATTACCTTCAATGGAGAATTGCGATGGAAGGTGCCAAGATGAAACTGGGCTTCGTAACTGGGGCTGTGAAAGAACCTGCTGAAGAAGATGCGGGCTACGATCAGTGGCTCCGAGTGGACAGGATGGTGCGCTCTTGGAGACTCAATGTTATGTCCAAGGATATCGTGACAGGCTTCTGGTACTCCAAAACCGCTTATGAACTCTGGAATGATCTGCGAGAACAATTCGGTGAGCCCAATGGCCTTATGCTCTATAAAATTCAGCGTGAAATATGTTCCATGTCGCAGGGCTCCATGTCTGTTACGATGTATTACACCACATTGAAGAAACTCTGGGATGAACAACGTGTCTTGGAACCGTTTCCGGAATGCAAATGTGGTGCAGGTAGGGAACTTGCTGAACATGGGACTAGAACTCGGCACAAAGGCTGGCCGGAATGCGCAATTACTCCATTCAACGCCAGCAACTCCGATGATGAACAGGAGACCAATGTCAATGGTAAGAGTGCAGATATGTCAAACTTGATTCAGCAGGAAGTTAGTAAGGAAGTCGTGCGGGTGCTTAAGAGCAAAGGTCAGAAAAGTGAACAAGTGAATTTTGCACATTTGGGTGAGTTTGCAGGTAATACTCATACTACTGATTCATTTTCCAGCAAATCTTGGATTATTGACACAGGGGCCTCTAGCCATGTTTGCTATAATAAATCTTTTTTTCAGTGTTGTCGAAGAGTAACAAGTGTTCCCCATTGGATAAAGCTTTGCACTTCTCTCGGGGAATTGACTCTTAAGTTATCTAGGGTTGATATCCTTTGACGATAGCATCATCGGCTCTCTCGCCCAGCTGAAGGAATTGACTCTAGGTCCATTCTCAGAGGAATTGGAGAATTCTCCAGGCCTCGATTCAATCCATCATCTTGCTCAATCTATTGAAAAATTGACTATAATTGGTTGGGAGAAACTAAAATCATTGCCCCATCAACTTCAATACCTCACTTGCCTTAGGAAGTTGATTGTGCATGATTTCAAAAGAGTGGAAACTTGTCCAGATTGGCTAGGAAGTCTTTCTTCTCTTCAAGAACTTAAATTTCGTTCTTGTGACAATTTGAAGAACCTGCCAACATCAATGGAACGCCTCTCCAATTTAACATCGTTGATAATTGATGCCTGCCCCATTCTGGAGGAAAGATACAACCAGGACAAGGGCATAGATCGACACCAAATTTCTCACATTGCTTTTATAAGATTCTATTCAATGGTGGACCTTCTTGATTTCAATTGAGGCCTTACGCAAATAAATGATGTGAGTTTTTTACATTAAAAATTACATTTAAAAAATTTTTGCACATTTTTCTATTCAAGTTTGAAAACGACTATGCAATCATATATAAAGTGAATTTTTTTCAAAAATTTTTTAAAATTACAAGTGACGTTTTAATTTCTATAAATATAATCTCTTAATTTTCATCTCATAAATTAAAATTACATATCAAATGCCTTTTTAATAATTTCAAAGCTACATTTTTATAATAATTATTGTCCATATTTGATAATAAAAATATTTTTATTTTTGCACATTATTTTATAAAAAAATATTTATATAAAAATTCTCAAAAAAATTAAACAAATTACTAAAATAATCAAATTTTGTGGTCGTAGACATTAACAAATTACTAAAATAATCATATATATTATGTTTCATCTTCTTAGTATTAAAATTCATATTTTGTTGATAAAAAATTTTGAGATAATCAAGACTTATTTTGTCAGGGCGACCCTTCTAAGTTATCAAGCTCTCGTTCTCCTCCGGCTGCTGAAGACACCATTGTTGATGCCTTGAAGTCTGCTAGCTGCAATCACAATGCTGAAAAATGTTCGTCGTCGACTTCATATAGCTTCTCCCACTATGTATGATTCCGTTAGTAAATTCCATCGGGAACTTATTAAGCTCAACTTTTCTGATTCATCTCAGCAATGTCATGCTTGGATTTCTATTCTATTTCATAAAATACTTGTTTTGGTTATTGGAATATATAGTTAGTATCGCTCGATTACTTGCCCACGTAAAAATACTAAAATTCTTTCAAATTACTCACTTAAGCATCGGAGAGTTCTTGCCGGTAAAAACCCACTCTCTCTCTCTTTTGTTTTGCAGGAAATCAAGTTCTTGGCGAAGGTTTTTCGTCCATTTGACTCATTGCTGACAAGAGAGGCAACAACAGCTACAATATACAGATAAGAACAGAGGCAATAAATACTATTAAATTCCTGAAATTCTATCAAGAACTGTGGCATTGTTGAACATGTGTCTTCAAATGATTTTCTTAATATTACTAAACATGAAGAAACTGACTCACATTATTGTCTTGTTTTCGTCTTTACCTAACTTTCCACACAACACAAAAGCAAACTTTCCACTGCAGAAGAAGACTGGAGAGAGTAGTGAAGAGACATGGCTGAAAGGTCAACGAACTGGTGCTTTCAGAGAAATGAAAGTCTCAAAGCAGTCTCTAGTATTGATGTCAGAGGAATCCTTAGTACTCTTAGAGATTGCCTTAATAAAGATGATATAAGAGGTGTTGTTCCTCTTGGACATGGTGATCCTTCCACCTTTCCGAGTTTTCGTACCACTCCTGTCGCTGAAGATGCTGTTGTTGATGCCTTGAAGTCTGGTAGATACAACCATTATTCTCCTGCTTCTGGTCTCCTTCCTACTAGAAGGTCGGCAGTGTTGTATTTTGGATTTATAGAAAAAGTTATTTTATAATGTGTATAACTAATAATTATAAGAACTATAAATAATGAGTTGTAGTCTCTAATTGATGAATCGTACATACCTATTCACTTCTATAAAAGGATATGCATTATTCCGTTATAATAACTTGATGCGTGGATCAATTAGAAAACCTTGTATCCAGATTTTCGACAAATTGAGGATCATAAATTTCAAGTATGCTTCCTATTACAGTGCCATAAATTTCTAAGTGATTAGTCCTGTTCTTAATGATTTGGCTTATAGAATTGAATTCCTACGTTGTATCGTTCTTTCTGAACACTTTTTTAAGAACACTATGATAGCCATAGAATATTTCTCTTTGTATTTCTGAATTTAAACAATAGAAAGAGTTTGTTTCATTCCATGGCAGGCCCGTTGCAGAATATATTTCAGCTGATCTTCCATACACATTGTCATCGGAAGATGTTTATCTGACAGCAGGTTGTAAACATGCAATTGAAGTTGTGATATCAGTTCTTGCCCGTCAACCTGGTGCGAATATTCTGCTTCCGCGACCAGGATTTCCGATGTATGATTCCGCGGCGTCTTTTGCGAAGCTCGAAGTAAGGCATTTTGATCTTGTTCCTGAAAAGGGTTGGGAGGTTGATCTACATTCAGTTGAAGAACTTGTAGATGAGAACACTGTTGGTATGGTTATTATTAGTCCTGGAAATCCTTGTGGAAATGTCTTCACTTACCAACATTTGAAGAAGGTTAGTTTATATGAAATTCTTGGAATTTGAGTTTCATTTTGTTGGTTTTTCAATCACTGTCAGTTTTTTGCATGAATTAGATTGCAGAGACGGCAAGAAAACTTGGGATATTTGTGATTGCTGATGAAGTTTATAGTCATCTAACATTCGGAAGTAACAAGTATGTGAGAATGGGAGAGTTCGGTTCAATTGTTCCTGTAATTTCTTTAGGGTCACTATCAAAGAGGTGGATTGTTCCAGGATGTAGGCTAGGTTGGATTGCAGTCTGTGATCCTGGTGGCATCTTTAAAGAAAACAGAGTTAGTATTCCCTTCTTTTTTGTCAGATCAACTTACTGTGAATCTCGGCAGGGACGGAATTAGAGGGGGCAAGGGAGTCGGACGTATTTTTCTATAATTTCGCGCCATTCCGTATTTTTTCATATACTATTGTTAATTCGTCTATTTTTGCCCTATTAAAAATATTTATGGTTCTGTCACTGAATCTTGGTGAGAATGATTTTATAATATGAAGCTATTTGATGAGTATTCATTCTTGTGACCAGATTGATCAGTGTTTTAAGAGCTACCTCAATATCTCCAACAACACAGCAACCTTCATTCAGGTACTTAAGTTTAATTTCCAGTTTTTTAACTAAATTCTGATATATTCTCTGCACTACACAAACTAATTATCTGACTTTATATTCAGGCTGCAGTTCCTGAAATTCTGCCGAAAACAAAAGGAGACTTCTATTCGAAAATTGTTGACATAATTAGACAAGCGGCAGATATGTGCCATGAATATATTGAGGAGCTGCCATGTGTAACTTGCCCACATAAACCAGATGGTTCCATGTTTATCATGGTAAGCACACAATCTAGAAAACTTTGGTTGTGAAGAAAGAGCTTTAATAATTTTCTGATAATTAGGAGAAACTCTTGCAGGTAAAACTAGACCTGACTTTGCTTGAAGACATTACTGATGATGTGGACTTCTGTCTCAAGCTTGCTAGAGAGGAATCTGTGATTGTGCTACCAGGTAATGCAAATCTTATGAAAGTCGGTATTAATCAGCAAAAATACAGAAACTTCTTGGATGAGACAGATTTCTGCGAGAACAAAGTTAAATTCTGTAACATTAAATAACGCTCAACCCTATGTTACGAAAACGAACTCTGTTCTCACCGAAAAATTTACCGTGGAAATCTGACGGCTATGTTTGGTGTAGGAGTTATTGTTGGACTAAAAAACTGGCTGCGGATAACATTTGCTGTAGAACTGAACGTTCTTGAGGATGGCCTGAGCAGGATGAAGTCATTCTGCCACAGACATGCAATAAAGTGACATTTCTCAGTTTGATCAGCAACGTCGCGTTGTTTCAATCATTATTCCGGAAACTGTGATCTGCAACTTCGTGTTGAATCATCAGAATCGCTTTGCAATAAGTTTCATAATGGATATGCAGAACTCAATACATTTGAACATTTCGGCTTGATAAAGTATTCATTTGAAAGATGAAGTTTCATATAGTTTTTGAGCTTAAAAAACAAGATTTTTTTTTCCTTCGAGATCAAAACTCCAACTGTTAAGAACCCATTTCAAATTTA
This sequence comes from Breynia disticha f. nivosa, assembly GCA_948193385.1. NCBI lineage: Eukaryota > Viridiplantae > Streptophyta > Magnoliopsida > Malpighiales > Phyllanthaceae > Breynia > Breynia disticha. The sequence goes on from CANYCX010792078.1 coordinate 9,849, forward strand.
CAAGTGTTTCAAGAATTGTATTCTTCAAGAAATGGAATCACTATCAACACCACCTTCACATAAACCAAACCCAAGTTCACAAACAAAATCAGCTTCACCATTCCAAAACTGTACTCATGCTACTCCAACCAGATTGACCAGAAAGGTAATCAAAGAATTCAGTCAATGAGCATTGATTGGTATTTCCATCTATTCAAAGATTTATCAATCTCAAGTTGAAATCTTCACTAATTAATGCAGCCGAGTATGAAATCCTCTGCATAGGATGCATGGGGAGCTTGTTCTCATAAAAGATTGTGGGTGCATCAGCAATCGCAGCTTTCTGGAATCTGTCAAAACGGGTACTTTCTGCAATTTTTCATAATCCAATCTATTGCAGGAACTTCAATTTATTGTTAGACAGCTAAAATCTCAAGTTTATGTCAGACTTTAATGTTCTACTGCATTCAAATGTGAATCATACATGTGAAATTCTCTTTGCAGCTTTCATATCTTTGGTGATACTGATATTCTGCAGGCAACAAATCGTTGGAAATCATCAAGAAGAAGAGCCACTAATTTAACTTGATTTACACCGGTTTATTAATGACAATCATTAAAAACTGATAACCCGTTCAACTATTTATTTATAATTTTGTGTATTTATATATTATTTTAAATTATCGTTTCAACTAATAAAATACTGATTCAACTAATGAACTAACTAATTAATCTTTTGTCCGATCCGATCCCATTATGATAATATTGTAACCAACAAATATTAAACGTATAAATACAATCTATTGTACGTATATGCAATCCATCGTGTTATTGAAGCAATGCGAAATAGTAATCGACAAGAGTTTAGTGGTCCCATATCCGCTAACTTTTCTAAAGAGCCAATCACAACCTTCCACGTACACACGAACGCACTATAACACTCCCCAAAACCCTAACCCCTGTGATGATTTTCTCGCCACACCACGCCGTGTCATACCCAACTCACTGTACGGACAAATCAACCCAGTAAGAAAAGTAAACACAAAAGAAATGGCGACAGCAGAAAAGAGAAAGCCCGTGTTTATCAAAGTGGAAGAATTGAAGCCGGGCACTACTGGCCATAACTTGACGGTCAAAGTGGTCAACGCAAAGGCCGTTTCGGCGCCGAAGCCGAGGAGGAATCCGATGTCGTTGTCACAGCGTCCTCAGAAGCCTGTTAAGATTGCTGAGTGTCTTGTTGGTGATGATACTGCTTCTATTGTTTTCACTGCTAGAAATGACCAAGGTACCCTTTTTAGAACTTTGTTTTGCTAAGGATAACTTGGGTGGTTTTGATTTTTTGTTTTTGGGTTGGTTTGGATATGAGAGGGGATTTGTGGGGTTTTTGTTTGTTGGAAATGTATGATTATAGGAGTTGCTTTTGTTTGGTTGTTATGAAAGTTCGTAGATTTAAGGGGCTTCTGTTTTGGGTAGTTTGGAAATTGAGAAGGCTTTTTATTATCAGAGATTTTGGGAAAAAATGTACCTTTATTAGTAGTGGTTATGGTTTTGATAAATTGAAAGTGCGAAAGAAAAATGTGTTCGTTTCTGGGCTGATGATATTGAATGTTTGACGTTGAATTGCATAGTGAATGTTAGTGAGAAAATGAATTTCTGCCAAGATTTGATGCTTTTAATTGATGAGAAAATGAATTTCTGTCAAGAGTTGATGCTTTTAATTGATCTTTATTGTGAATGATTTTATGAGTTGGAAACCTTGTTTGCATGTTTAGTTCATTGATTTAGCTCTAAAAAAGTTAGAACAGTTCCTGTCATCTTTACAATACAATTTTTTACCTGCGGAATCCTAGTTCGTCTAGTGATTCGCGGATAATCAAACATGTCGCAAATCTTGAAGTTGCGCTACATCTCCTGTTAGCATTATGAACCAAACTATCCTAACCTGATTGTATAATGATGCAGTTGTCCTTTTGGTAGTTTATATTGATTCAAGTTTAGATTATTTCATGTTTTATAGATACAAACGATATCAATGGCCGTTTTGACTTGTTACGCAGTTGATTTGATGAAGCCAGGCGCTACCGTGATTCTGCGAAATGCAAAGATTGATATGTTCAAGGGATCGATGAGACTTGCAGTGGATAAATGGGGACGCATTGAAGAGACCGAACCAGCTTCATTTACAGTGAAAGAGAGTAACAATCTGTCACTGGTGGAGTATGAGTTAGTTACAGTTCAAGGTTGATAACTAGTGTTGTTTTGGGAGGTGAATATTGGGATTTACTGGAGAAGAAGACATGATTTTGTTTGTCTGGTTGTAAGATGTTAGTAAGAAACAGAGTTTTGATTATGGTACAAATTTTTTTGGTTAAGATGTAATTTGTAGTGACAGTGTGACAATATTTGGGAATGGTGTGTGATATTTGCTCAGTTAATTATTATATTTGAGAGCCTCTTCCATCTTAATCTGATTTTGCCTTTTCCTTTTTCATGTTGGATTTCCAATTAATCATCTTATCACCAAATACTGCAATTCTAATTCTCTCTTTGTTCTGTATTAATAAGCGATGTTGGACAAATTAAGATAATTAAAAAATTAATGACTAAATTTAGTTGTAAGTGATAGTAATGAGAATGTAATGTAAATGACTTTTAAACAATAATATGTATAAAAATAATAAAATTATTTATATATTAAAATAATCAATATTAACATATTGACTATTAAAATGAGACGGAACTATAAATGAATTGTGATGCGCATTTTTTTTCCTATTTTATCATCTATTAAAAATGGACAATTCTAATTGTCTTGAAACCACTGTTGTCAAAATCAAACCGAACGTATACCGTTCGATTCAGCTCATTTTTACTATTTAAACTATGTTGTAAATGAACAGACATCAAAATATTGAACCAAACTATCCAACCAATAAAACAGTCCAATTTTGAATATTAAAACAAATATTTATCAAATTTAAAATTATATATATATATATAATTTTTAAATTACTGATTCGACAAACTAACTAATGATATGGTCAATTCAATCGACGATCTCGTTCTTATAGCATTGCTTGAAATACCAAAATGATACTTTTGCGTCACTAAGGAGCGAGTACAAGGGTGTTGGTGATTTGAATGTGGCTCAATTCAGCATTTCGATGTTCCAATGCATGCTTGATTGTAAGACATTATTCACTCACTTAAAAGCTCAATTCATTACAGTATTTCCACAACTAACCCAGAAATCAAAACTCGAAAAGAATGCAATGAGGTTCTTCTGAAACAAACATTCACCATGCACCATATCTTCAACCATACACAACTCACCCATCTACAATACAAACAGAAGAAACTTGTAAAAAAAACGCAGGTGGAACCAATAAAAGCCTACAAGCATAGCCAACAAACAAGATTCCAAGTAATTCAAGAGCATTACAACAGGAAAGATCAAGAGAAATCCACCTTGCCACAATCTCAAACGATACAACATTACAGACCTAAGCACAGAAAAGATATTGTCAGAAATGAAAAGGAGAATGCACTGGTTTAGTCCGGTTATAACATTCAAGCCGGTTATCAGACGTCCACATCTACCGCAAATCAGACATGAAGATCACAAGTTGGATATAATAACAACGAGAATATCTAAACAACTGCTGAATTAAGTAAACGTGTTCGTACTGATATCGACGCTCTGACAACTTCATTTGATCCACAACCATCATGGCATAGATATCATAAAAGAGTACTAAACATTGTTCTTGCAAAAATTCATACAATTTGGTTCTCAAAGTATGCTAATAGACAAAGCTTTCCAAAAGGATGCTCATTCAACACTTAATTAGTATTCATTGTTCTCTTAAAGTGCATGGACTTTTAACCAAAACCTCGTCAACCCACCGGCTTTCATCATGCATCTTTGAAAGCTGATCAAATCAGAAATATCAGTTTGATGCATAAAAAAGTTTATTGACAGGAATAGCATTCAATAGTCAATACATGAAAGTGTGAACATGATAATCTATTTCAATGATCACAGAACATTCTAAGTTCTAACCACTGCTTCACTTGATTCATAACCATCATGACGAAAAATCGTAAAAGAACACTAAGCAATGCTATCACAAAGTTTCATATAATCAGGTTCTCATGCTAATAGTTTAGAGGCATAAGAAAACAAAAAATATGATGAAGCAAGAAAAGAAAAGCTTCCCAACTGGATGCTCACTCAACAGTTAATTCGCAATCATCATTCTCCTAGATTCTCCCGTACCCACTGGAAATTCATCAGATATCATTGTTGCAAGCTGATTAAATCAAACATATTAGCTTGATGCATCAATAATCTTATTAACACTAATAGCATTCAATCCATAAAGCGTAAACATGATGATTTATTAAAATGATCTCTAATACAACTCTTGAACCAATTAATAAGAACTATATGTAATTATCAAACATCAAGCAAAACAAAAGCTAGAATCTTTGAGTCTTAATGAAATATAATGCTTTCCTAAGCACAACCGACTCGTCTCTTCAGCAGCTTAACCGAAACTTCTAACAGGGAATTTGTAAAAAACAACTTGCTCGACTTCTTGGAACATTCATCACACATCATCATTGCAAGCTGATTTGAGTGAAAATGATCAGTATATTCCCTCAAAGTCATGTTAACTCTGCTCTTAAATCGAATTAAACCAAGAAAAGCTTCAAAAGAACCCAAATTATCAATAAATAGGCTTAGGTTAACAGCTTCAGATCTTTACACCAAAAAGTCTTAAGAAGCCCCATCATTCTACACCATTATTTCCAATAAACTGGTGTTGCCTAGCCTAAAAAGTTTCACATCCAAATACTTAAAAAGCTCAAATAAAAAATTATCCAAGTAATTCCATCTTTGCTTCCCGATCTTCATCTAGTCTTGTCTTGTCCTACAACATGAAAAGAGACGAGTATATACTTCCTTATCAAAACAAAGTTTGAAAAGAAAATAAAGAACAAGCTACGAAGTAACGGACTAAACTAAATGACCTAGTTTCCACCCCCCACTCATGAAAATCGCATCAAGGGGCAAAATAACCATGTAATTTATTGAGTGTTTTATCAAAAACAGCTGATAAATATATTAAAGAAATCTCTCCTGGAATCTCAATGTATTCCCTCCAGAGACTGCTCAACCTAAATCCAGCGACGACTAACTTGCCAATTTTAAAGGAATAAAAAACTCAAGCGACATTACAAACAATGATAGTTACCGAAATCGCACAATAAAACCCAATAGTTAGGCAACCTATTATTAAACCTACACTGTAACACAAAAAAGGAACACAAAGAATAGCAAGTTGTTATAACCACATTTACACATGCAAGTGCAACAATGAAACCACGACACTCAACAAATCCTTCGCACTGAAAGTTACAATACTAGAACAACCAAATAAACAAACACCGACACAAAAGTATCAGACTGTACACTAGAACATCTCAACGAGATGAAACTACCTATTTTATCTAATGAAGCACAAAACTAGCTACAAAATTCAATTCAGCCAAAAAGCCAAACATTCAATGTGCACAACAAAACAAAAACACCACCTTTCAAACACTCAAAGGAAAAAAATTAGAATCTTTATACCTTCGGGCGTCCAACCGCAGCTACGGCGAGTGATTGAAAGCATTGAAGTCATCAATGCCGAAGCAGTAGCCGTGTGATATGGCATCATTGTTTCCACAGCACAGCTCATTTCCACTGGTAACCTTCACATACCAAAAAAAAAGGAACCGTTTCACACACTTGCCATCAATAGAATCTTAAAAGCGCATAAAAAATGAGAGCATAGTAGTGAATATGCTACCTTCATACACTTCTACACAAATCCCATCACCATAAGCGAAAAACTATCAGATTTTTTTGTACACATTGATGAATGACTGTATTTATTATAAAATAGGCAACCTTCACTGAAAAAACACACTTTAACACAGTTCCCATCATTTAAAGCAAAAAATATTTCATTTGTTTCTACAAATACATTAGTAAAGTAAATGAGTGTATCCATACTCAAATCATTAAACTTTGTTACAAATTACACGCAAAACAGCAATTCAACACAATTCCAATCAATAGAACCAAAAGAAGCTAACTTTTCTATTCAAAAACACATAAAAACAAACATTAAACACAATTCTACAACCAATCAAAAACAAGCCAAAAGAAAAAATCTTTAGACACAAACGTACAAATAAAGCAATAAAACATTGAATATAACCTGAAAATGGGGCTAGAGATAGGCTTATTAGCAGTTGTACAAAAAGGAGAGGGTGAAGGGACGGTCGTGGTCTTCACTTTGGGCTGAGAAGCAAACCGTGCGGCGGCGCTACGGGCGGAGGTTGACCGGAAAGCTGACCTGGCGGCTGTGAAAGTGGCCATTTTGTGTGGTTTTCTCTTCTCTGAAGGCTAAAACCCTATTGAGGTTTAGCTTCCTTTGTATTTTCTTATGTATATAATTACTTTTCTTAAATGCCATAACTCTGAATTAAATTTAGGAAATTTTTTTCGTAAAATAAATAAAAAATGTAAAAAATTAATTTGACAATAAAAGAAAATTTAAATTAAATTAATTTATAAAAAAATTAAGAATAAGGCTCCGTTTGTTTGGAGGAGTTCGTTTTCCAAAAAATATTTTCCTGATTTTTTAACGTTTATTACCAAGGAAAAATACGTCAACAAAATTATAACTTAAAAATTAATTAAAAAAATAATTAGTATTAACATATTTTTAAAGAAAATATTTTTCTTATTTAAAATATAAAATTATATTTTTCTTTATATTTTTAAATATTTGAGTATGAAATACTAGAACATATCATTCCAAAAAATAAGATTCTAAAATATGAAAAATATATTTTGCAAGAAATTAATTTTTGCCAAACAAATGAAGCATATAAATATATAAATATTAGTAAAAAGTAATTATACATATAATAAAAAACTACAAATTAAAAAATAAACAAATTTAAGGTTTGCTTTAACCCAAGCATAGGTTCAATATAACCCCACAACCAAACACTCCAAATGTCAAGCTTCCTAAATTCACCAAGAACCGTTAAACCTCTCGTTAGGGCTTTAATTCATAACTTCCAGCTCAACAGAAATGGCTTCTCTCTTCAAGGTACAATCTTTAACTTTCAATTTCAATTTTTTCAATACCCATTTCACTGAAATCTCAATCTTTATCATTATTTTTTTATTGTTACATTCATTTGTTTAGGACCCAAATAAACTATCGGCTTACCGAGACCGGAGATTCCCAGGATCACAAGAAGAGTTTGAACATGCTTTGATTACTTCAACAACCGTTTATATCGGTAACATGAGCTTTTATACTACTGAGGAGCAAGTTTATGAGCTTTTTTCAAGAGCTGGAGAAATTAAAAAGATTATTATGGGCTTAGACAAGAATTCTAAAACTCCTTGTGGGTTTTGCTTTGTTTTGTAAGTCACTCACATTGTCAATTAATTTGCATTTTTTATGTGGGATTTTTTTTTTCTGATTTGCTGTTTTGAGTATTTGTTTTGCTGTCGATTCTGTGATCCTTTAGCGCTGGAGTTGAGTCTAGTACAATTGAGCTACGAGCGTAATGATAGGTTGTCCTTTTCGATTCGGAGATTGTTATTTTGTTATTGAATTCATGGTCCTCTAGTGTTGGAGCTGACTCTAGTATTGATGAGCTACGAGATTATTGATAGGTTGTTTTTTCAATTTGTATATTTCGATTATTCATTTTATTGTCGAATTGATGACTACTTAGTTCCGTAGTTGACTTAAGTACCGATGCGCTATAATTTTACTAATTGGTTGTTTTTTCGATTTTTTTTTTGATAACTTTGTTGGTTCATTATGTATTGAAGTTAGGACCTCTTAGCGCGGACTTTAGTACCAGTGAGCTGAACGTGTAGCGCATTGGTTGGATTTTGATTCGGTGGTTGCATTTTGATGTATGTGTTTGTGTGTTAGGTATTACTCTAGGGAAGATACTGAGGATGCAGTGAAGTACATTAGTGGGACGATTCTTGATGATCGTCCAATACGCGTTGATTTTGATTGGGGGTTTCAGGAGGGACGGCAATGGGGTCGTGGGAGAAGTGGTGGCCAGGTTTGGGACATTGCTTTTTTTTTGTGCAAATGCTACAAATTTGTGTATTGTATGTAGAGTTGGAGGTTATATTTGGTTCCTCTTTTGTTTTATTGTTTGCTGATTTTTTTTTTCAGGTGCGGGATGAATATCGAACAGACTATGATCCTGATATCCTTCTTGTTGTGATATTCATGCTTGTTAAGCCAAGTATATCAGATCTGATACTTTCTTCATTGTGGCTTGGGCTGTGTGCATATTCATTGAAATCTCATGTGTTGATATGGTTTCATTCCTTCATTTGCTCAATTGTTTCGCTTTTTCTTTTTCTCACGCATGTCATTTTAAGTCTGTTGCAGTGCAATAGCTTTAATATATTTTCTCCAATATTCGTTTTTTGGGATCTTTCTAGTCTATATTTTTGTTCCTTAACATTCCCACGCAGAGGTGGTTATGGGAAATTAGTTCAACGTGAACTTGAAGCACAAAGGCAGCTTGTGGATTATGGCACTGGCTCACTTGCCTCGTTTCCTCCGGTCATGCCACCTCAATGTAA
>CANYCX010792141.1:0-13986 GCA_948193385.1 Breynia disticha f. nivosa
TATTAACGTCATATGCTCTCCCACTATACAATACGGTTATATTTGTTGTTGCCTATGCAGTTATTAATTAGATGTTATTTTTGAAATAATTCTGTAGTCTTGAAAGTCCAAATACAATATTGAATTATGCAAAATACAGAATTCTTAAAGTGTACACTTATTTTAAATACCTGTAATGGGGGTAATTATTCGAAAGAAAGCCCAAGCCCAGACTCCGTTAACAGCGGTTGAAGTTGAAGGACAGAACGGTAAATGACAGCGAGAAACAAAAACAAGCCCTAGAAAACTCTTTTGAGTGAGGATGGTATAAAAATTCAGACAGCGTTCATTTCATTTCTCCGCATAACAAGGAGCCACTCTTTCTTAATTCATTCTCACTTCTCCTTGGCGACCTCTCAGGTTTCTCTCTAGATTTTCGCCTATTTTTATTTATTTTTTTATTTTTTCTGCTTGAAATGAAAAAACGCCGCGTAATTAATTATTTGTAGTCAACGATATTAATCATTTTGATCTACTTTGTAATGAAATGACCAGCTTAGGTAACTTTTTAGTGTAGTTTTACATGCTGACGTGGCATATAGTGGGTGTGGAATTGTAATATATGTACTTTGGAGGTTTAAGTCGTTAATGTGATGTTTGTGTGGAGTGTTATGCGATGACGTGGCAAATACGATGATCGTCTTTGACTTGGAACGTATTACATGAAGGGATTTAATGTGCTGACGTGGCAGAGCGATTTTGTGATGAATGATTTCTGATATTGTTGTGAGAAGAATTGTGATGTGATGATGATGCGAGGATAATGATCATTTTTTACTATGAATTGAAATATTTTGGTGTTGTAGTGTTTGCTAGAGGATTTTCGTGCTGACGTGGCATAATATATGATGCTAGTGAAATTTTTGTGTGAGAGTTGGTTTAGGATCGTATTATGATTTGTGTGTGATTATGCGTGGCATAGTACACTCTTCAAACATTTTAACGTCATAATGCACTGAACTGTAATGTAGGATTCGATTAAAATAGTGATGTGATGTTGCTTTGTGGTCGGATTGATGTTTTGCTTCTTTTTGTTCTTCCTTAGGTCACTGTATTGATTTGCAACATGGCGGATGTGCCACGGCATCCATCGATTTTCCAGAAAGTTCATGGGCAGTCCTCTCTCATTTCCCAGCTCTCACCTAATGTACGTGCCAGGAATTATAGTGTCACTAGTTCATATGCATATGGGTTTCAAAGCGCTTTTGAGAACAGTCGTCAGGGTGCTGCTCTTACCCTTGCTCCATCTGCATCACCTGTGTTTGTTCAAGCACCAACTGAGAAAGGTGCTACTGGCTTTATAGTGGATTTTCTCATGGGAGGTGTCTCAGCTGCTGTATCTAAGACTGCTGCTGCTCCTATTGAACGTGTTAAGCTCTTGATTCAAAATCAGGATGAGATGATTAAGGCAGGGCGATTGTCTGAACCATACAAAGGGATTACAGATTGCTTTGCGAGGACTATCAAGGATGAGGGAATTATTGCTCTTTGGAGAGGAAACACGGCCAATGTTATCAGATACTTCCCAACTCAGGTACTTGTCTTTTTTTTTTTTTTAATTTTGTAGTGATTAATAATGTAACTCGTTAGTGGATTGTCAATTGTGTTGCTTATTTCATTTATGCTCTTGTTTGTGTTGCAGGCTTTGAATTTTGCATTTAAGGATTACTTCAAGAGGTTGTTCAACTTCAAGAAGGACCGGGATGGCTACTGGAAGTGGTTTGCTGGTAACTTGGCTTCTGGTGGAGCTGCTGGTGCTTCATCTCTTCTATTCGTGTACTCCCTGGATTATGCTCGAACACGTCTGGCTAATGATGCTAAGGCAGCCAAGAAGGGTGGTGAGAGGCAATTCAATGGTTTGATTGATGTCTATAAGAAAACTATGAAGTCTGATGGCATTGCTGGACTTTACCGTGGATTCAGCATTTCATGTGTTGGAATTATTGTGTACCGTGGGCTCTACTTTGGAATGTATGATTCCCTGAAGCCAGTGGTTCTTGTTGGCAATCTACAGGTATTAATTTATGTTATTTTTTCCTGCCATCCCATAAGTTATCCACATCTAGTTGTTTTACTATGAAAACATAGGGCATCTATCGTCTTGCAAGATGTTGTTAATGTGAAGAATTTATCTCCACACTTGTCAAATATCATTGATCTCTTTGTCAAATTTCATATGGTCTATACAGGATAGTTTCTTCGCTAGTTTCTTACTGGGATGGAGTATCACAATTGGTGCTGGGTTGGCATCATATCCAATTGACACGGTCCGCAGAAGAATGATGATGACATCAGGAGAAGCCGTGAAGTACAAGAGCTCCATGGACGCATTTAAACAGATTGTCAAGAATGAAGGTACAAAATCTCTGTTCAAAGGTGCCGGTGCAAACATCCTCCGTGCTGTCGCAGGTGCTGGTGTGCTAGCTGGTTACGACAAGTTGCAGCTGATTGTGTTTGGCAAGAAATACGGATCTGGCGGAGGCGGCTAATTTACTGGGGGCCAATCTCGATGATGACGAGCAATACTGGTTGCGTAGGGTTGCCAAGTTTGAATAATTTTTGAGACAATAGTGTTGATTTGGGGGATTTGATGTGGAAGTAAAACGTAAAGTAGGTCAGCCGGTGTAAATTTTGAGTTGAGAGTTGTTAGTCAGTGGTTCAGTTGCAGACCATTATAAAGCCTGTTTGTGTATGGTCGTCAGACAATTCATTACCCGCAACGACTCCTTTTGAGATCGTACTGATCTGTCTCAATTCATAGCCTTAGTCAGTTTGGTAAACCAACATAATCAGTATGCTGTTGCAGAATAAGTCGAATGATTATGAAACAATGGCTGGCGTGGCATGCACAGTCGTTTTAAACTACAATGAAAGCTATGGAGGTAGGAGCAATGTCTTTGTCTTGCCTTCGTGAAGAACAATGTGTAAACAAGATAGCATATCGCCAAAATAAGATCATGAAGTTTGGTTCTACGTTTTGGTCAGAAGAAGTTTGGTTTCGAATTAGTACTAGCTTTTAAAAGAAGTTAGAAGTGTGAAGTATGCTTTTATATTGGATAGGGTTGATAACTTCTAACTCAATAACATGATTTGTGTGTATACGGTTATGACACAACATGAATGACATGAGTTAAGAAGTGGAAACTTGAATGCAGATCAACTAGAAAGCCAAGCGCCGACAACGTGAAGATGAAGGAAATTGCATTTATAAAATTTGTAAAGGATTCTCAAAATGTACAATTGATACAACATATTTGAAGTACAAGTATCGCAGGCAAGGCATCAGTCAAATTTCCATGTTGTTTATCATTCTATCTCACCTATATTCTCTTCAAGATGCACCCAACCAAAATCTGGGTTCTTTCCCCAACCTGAAATACAACAACACACACTATTATTTCTCTTTCAACAAAGACAACAAGCAGCTAATAATGTCTCTGTCATTCATCAATTCAGTATCTATAATCACGTGAATTCATATTCAAAAACTTGTGCGAGTTCCTGACAACACTGGCGGAAAGAAATCAAAGTGTAACATGAAGAATAAGGTGTTTATATGATTCAGTATTATCACCTTTATGTATTGGCTGGGCAATGTCAAATCAGTCCTATGCAATATAGACAAGTGGAAAAATTAACCTAGGCTGGTGGTAGCGGACGCCGGCAAGTTGGGCACTCCATCTTGATATCCATCCACCTTTGTAAACAAACGGAGTGAAAGAAATGATCACACGGCGTCACCTGTTGGAAAATACGAAGCTTAAGTGGGATTCCTGTAGCCGGCAAATAAAGCAAGGAGAAAGAACATGGAACGGTTCATGGTATACCATGCAATCACTGGGATGATGAGTAAAATCAATTGCTGTCATGCATATGACGCAGTCGGTGGAATGGTTGACGTCCTGATTGAACTTTCTATAGTAGCTATATTTCTCAGGTAGGATCTGCAGACAAGAAAAGTTATATTTCAATCAGACGGGTCACTTTCAAAGATTGTTGAAGATCTATTAACAAGAGATTTGACTCTTTAATTCATAAACTACCAGCATTCTGCTTTTTTTTTTTTCTAAATCAATATCATCATTCACTGAAAATGAGAAGAAAGGAAGAAAGAATTTGTAACAGAAAACAACCTGACGAGGAATAAGCCAACGAGATCCCAGATAATGTTGAAGAAGAAGAACCGACGCTTGTAGGCCAATGAATACCACCAAACATGTACACCATGTTTTGTCAGGCACAATGCGCATAAAATTGTTGGGGCATCCAAATATGTATAGCGGGACAACCAACCGAGTCACAGTCATGCCTAAAATGAAATGAGGATGCAAAGGCTTTCTCGAATCACGAATGATATTTGTAACTATTTGAGGTATCCAAAAGGAGTACATTAAGAGAAGAATCGGTCTCAAATAATTGTGGAACTCGTACATGACCAGAATGCCTCCCAAGAGGATTCCATCTGCAAATGGTAACAGCCAGATCAAATTAACTGGATGTGCGGAATGTGGATACAGATTTTATACTTTCAAGCAGAATATAATAAGGAGACTACGAAACAAGTCAAGTGTACACAATACAGGAAAAGCAATATGCATATTATATTGGAAAATATCCAAGAACTTATGCAATTGAAAATTAACTAAAAGAATGCAGTTGCAGTAATTACAGAAACGACTGTACAGAACCGACAGCTCCCTCCTCATTGTTTCCCAACCTTCACCATTATTCAGAGGCCGGCTTGCTTTCCAAATGGCTAGCAGATATCTCATCTCGAAAATTGAAAAGACTACAAACTTGAAGAACGCAGCAGTTGCAAAAGCATTGAATAAGGATTCTGAAAAGAAAAACAAAAGAACGGGTTAACAAAAAAAGGCCATTAATCAACAGAGCTAAACCATTTTAAAGGAGAAAGTCGCAACAATGAACTTAGGCAGAAATTTGCGACCAAAATTCACAACGAAATGCAGAAAGAATGCAGAATCAGCATTTGAGTTAATATAATACAACATATCAAAGCTTCCCAATCAACTCAAAGCAAGAGATTCACCAAAAAAATAACGAAGGTATCAACGGTAACAAACATTACCAACAAGTATTCCTGCAGTCAGATGTAAAAGGCAAAGATAAGCATCCATGATAGCTTGCTGGCCAACCATAAGAATTGAAACCTTAGCAGCACCCTGATACAGGTACAACCATATTATTCACTTATTAGAGACGCACCGAAAACAGAATACTGAAGACTGGTTCTTGTAATAGCCCATAATGTTGAAGGAACAAACTGAATAGAACAGAAACAGTGCAAAACTTACAGACTGAGTGTTGCTATGTTCCATTTGTCGAATCAATAAAAGAACTTGAAGGAAAGAGACCTAATGAAAGATGTCAAGGAATACAGCCGACATAGACTGGAAAAAATAAACTTAATTATGTATCAACAAGGCTCATGCCTTTCAAGGATACGAAAGTGACCATCAAGGTATAGTTCACTGCTTTATTATAGTAGACCTCAATGCTGACAGAAGTGGTATTTAATAGCAACGGTGAGAAGCAATCCCCATCCTCATCCACAGCAGGGCTTTCCATTAATCCTTCTATGTGAAAATGATCACGATCACCATCTGAAAAAACATACAAACCATGAGAAACAGATAACTAACTTCTTATGCACCACGTTTGGACAATAATCAAATCGAATTCAAGCATAATCACCTGGTATAAAAAATTAAAGGAGTAGTTTAGTTACCCATTTAATTGTAAAGAATTTGCAGAGCATAATATTTCCCTATATAAGCTTAATTTAACCTTTTAAAATGTTTTAACTGGGGAATACGAGAAAATCACCCCATATTTTTTTTGGAAAATCCTTCTGCAAGCAATGACCATATGATTCAATAAAATGCCAAAAATTATAAACAAGCATTACTCCAGAAAATATAAGAAATTATGTAAACTGAAAAAAAAAATCATTAGACAAAGAAAAATCAAGTACCAGATTGGGAAGATGAGACCCGTGTAATTTGAGCTGCAATTTCAATGTTACAGTGTTTTTCCATCTCATAAACTGGTGCTGCAACAAGACGAGGCAAACTTCAGTCCTTGTTACTTAAAAACCAGGTCAAATTTAAAAGTGAGATAATGACAATTACAGTTTTTTCTTCTCCACATTTTTTCTCGAGGAGATTCTTGGAACACTTGAGATGAAAAAACTCCAAGCTTTTTCAACAAAGAAAGAGATAGTAGATTGCATAGGTCAGCGCCAAGTATCACAACAAAATATTTAACCGTTTGAGATCATGGCAATACATGTACGGCTTAAATAAAAACCCAAATCCAGACACCTTTTTTTACCAAGATGGCAAGTTTAAAGATTTCCACGCTTAGTGCACATTGTAGAATCATTAAAATGAAAAATATATGCTCCTAATGGGATAAAAAGAATAAAACGAATCACATGTACACCCCAAATTAGAAACATAGATCTAGCACTAATAAACTCAGAAAACCTCCAGTAGAGACTAGAGACCATACGTGCAGATGTTTTTAATCCAACATAAAAGGAACCTATCATAATGTTGAATGTTTGTGTACACAACTAAGAAACAATCAATCACCAAGATGGAGATAAACATTCAAAAAGTGAACCAGGAACTTATGCAGACATACATGTTATGACATGAATTGCATGTATTTTCATACGTGAAAAGAGCGGGAAATTTTACCAAGTGATAAGGATTGGAAAGAATATAATCGTCCTCTTGGTTGAACTCTCCTTTTCCACTGAATAACGCGAAGCGCACACATGAGATAAGGTACATTTACTAAAAACAAAATGAAAACTGCACAAATATGAGACAAACTTTACTGTCATTGCATGTATTGTCCAAAACTGAGACATCATGATGAAAGAAAAAAATACAACACGTCACTTCTTCATATTACATGACAAGTTCATACTAACACGTCAATTAAAAGGAGAGCACAACTTCTGTTATGCATATGTCCTTCTCAACTCATACAGAAAGAGTCAACACTTACAAGAATAATAGAAAACTTTTGCAGTAATAAGATGGTACAACAAGAAAAGGTTTACCTGTTAGCAACCAGGCGAAGTTGTCGAAAAGGCCATATATATACACCTTCTACCCTGATCTGAGCACCACCAACATTGTGTTCATTGTGAAAAACATCGTGGAAAATAATTACACCCTGTTGTGAAATATAACCAAAATAATACAATAAATTATCAAACATTTGACCACAAAGAAACGAGGCAAAAAAAGGAGTAAAGGAATGGTGCCTGACCTGAACATAGTGCACGCCACTTATTTTGGTTGCAGTGCTGACTAATTCAACGATTGAATCACCACTTGATTTCCTTAAATCTGGAAACCTGGAAGAGCTGTTTGCAGACTCCAGAAATTTCCAAGACCCTGCAAGTCACAGCAGCAAAAGGTCCAATTATGAAAGCAACGATGAATCGATGACACAGATAAATAACTATATCAATGCAACGGCCAACAAACTTCAGGTGGATGATTTATTTTTTCACACTTTTCGGCTAGATGACTAATCATCTAAACTTTCGTTTACTTATCAGATAAAATTTCAGAGTTCCATTTATGGAACTTTTAATTGACAGAGAGATCAAAAAAAATTCCAGTTATCAGGCTGTCATGATCCATCAGCGTCAGTAATTTAGACATGTATGCTCAGATGCTCATATATAATATCATCATCATTATTCACTGTTTGCAAGTGAAGAATTACAATAGATAATTTTTATGCTTTCAAATCCTAATCAATCAACTCCCAACTGTTCCAGGCTTCGAGCTCCACACTCAAGCTAATTCATTCTCTCTCCCAAGTTTTCACTGAATGAACTCAACCCAAAATATAAACTAGCCACAAGAAAATTACAAGTGATATACTCATGAACATGTACGATCAAAATACAAGCAACTAACCTCTGTAAGTTCCTGTAATGTTCCATTCAGCAAATGGCCCCAAATCATTTTCGTCTTTTCTAATTAAAAGCCACTGCAAGAAGCAAGATAAATGAAAAAACATGACTTTTCCGCAGAAGATATTACAAATTTATGAAATAAGGATAAACTTAAGTTCATCCTTTATAGAATTGAAGAGTACAATAAAAATTGCAGCAACTACCACCAAAGTAGCTTAGATGATAATGCATGAATTGCAGAATAAATAAATTGATTAACACTACATAAACATTAGTTTGGTGCACATTCCATTCTCATTCATTACAGACTACAAAAAACCTCACTAATTTGGAAATAGACAATGCAAAACTAATCCATTGAGGTTCAAAGCTAGACAAAGGTTGCATTCAATCACAGTATCGCACACCAATCAGGAAAAAAAAACTAGCAGAAACACCTAAACTTCACATGTCAAACCCATCAAAATCACTGATCTCAATTCAACTTAACACACCAGCATTACTCAAATTCACCAAAGAATCAAACTTTACATACTACCAACTCAGTAAACCAATCAAGCCACACACATTTCACTCAAATTTACAAACTACAAACACCAACAACAACCAAACCACGCCAAAAGATCAAAAAACAAACCTCATCACTCCAAGACCGATCTCTTTCTCTCAATGGTCTAAGCCCCGCAACAATTCTAAGAACCGATAAACCAAACCAAAACCCAAAAACCAACCGACCTACAAACCCAACCATTTCAAGAAAACCAAAAACTTCCCACAAACCAAAAGGCTTCAAATCGAATTGGGCAGTGAACAAAGCTCTAACTTGATGAGGAAACAGCTTAAAGAAGCAGTTTTAGATAGAGCCACAAAACCCATTTAGAGAGATGAAAATTAAAAAGATTGCTTGAAGTCAAAACATAAGAAAGTATGAAGATTAAGGGAAAATGAGAGGTCAACAACTATTGGGTTTTGACAGTTTAGTCTTGGATTGGATTCTTTCGAACTATAATTTTGATTTGGTAACAAATAAAGGCTTCACCAGAAGGGTTGGAACTAGAAAGCTTAATGATTTATCTGTGTAAAGTCATAATTTTGTAATTAAGGATCGATAATTGACATTTTCTGTGACATGGCAGTTGATTTTTCTCCATCTTTGTGGTTTTGGCTTATTTAATTGAAAATTAGGAATTTTTATTGATTAAACTTTGAACAAACTTTAAATTATGTTATAATTATATTATTTTACTGTTTTTTGTTAGATTTTTCGCTTGATGTGACAATTAAATTGATTAAAAAATATTCTGGTGGAAAGAGTATTGAGAAGTAGCGGTGATAATGTTTTACCCGATAACAAGACTAATTGATATATAATTAGATATAATATGAATGATAAAAATTTAATTTATATAATATTTATTTTATAAATAAAGTTATTTAATAAAAATATTAATACGATTATAATTTGTTAATTTGAATTGTCACTTTTATGATAAGAAATATATTATAAAAAAAATTATTTAAAACTAATATTATTTGATAATAAAAAATATAGTTTTTGTAAATTCTTTTAGTGATTCCACCCTTTTTTATTGTTTTTAATATTTGAGTGATTTTGAACAAGAGATTTTACAGAAATGCTGCAATTTAAAAGTTGATGTGTTTAATTTTTTTAAAAAATCAAATATTAAATTTTGCATGTCTTTTGTTGATCAACTCAAATTAAATATTTTTTGGATTATAATGTTTTTTAAATGGTAGTTGTGATGATTTTTTTTTCTGAAATTATTTCTGATTTTTTTAGATGTGTAGTTGAATATTGTTGACTGGTTTTAGTTGAGAGGTCATCTTTGGTACACAACTATTTTTATGGAGGAAGCAACCATTCTTTATTCTTCATCTCTTACTTATGTTTGCTGTTGTTTAGTCTCATCATACCTTTTTTTTTTTAAATTTTTAGCCTTGCGATTTTCCGTATGTCTTCACTCAAAAACTCACCAAAAATCTTAGACGTATCCATCGTAAAAAAATCACAAAATATTAATGTTGTTGTCTGATAACATCAATGAGAATTAACAGTTACTCATTGAATATAATATACAAAAAAGAACAAAAGTTAAAGAGTCGAATATTTAATTCTAATTACATGTTGACATTTTTGTCAGTAGAGAGTAGTGTGATTAATTTTTGACATAGCAATATAATTCCAGCCTATTTATAAACAATTAAATATAGACTAATTAACGATATACCAGTAATCTCACTGGATTATTAATCTCTTTTGAATTTGAATTTTATTATTTTAAAGTATAGTTAACGTTTTATCTCCTATTTACTTCTGCTTGTATACATTGACAAATTAAAAAAAAAATTATTCCTTATGTTTTCAATTATTTTACTCCATGATTTTCGGTTTACTAATTAGCTTTTTAAAATGTATTAGATTATCAAGTATAAACTTATGCGATCTTTAATAAAATTAATTTTTCTATAAATTAAAATAACTTTATTTATTCCACTTTTAGATGTGAATGAGCACAATTTTCATTACAATTAAACGAAATTCATGCTCATTTTCTCCATGAATAGTCATTCTTTTTATTGTGTCTTAAATTATAAAATATACACACTTTTTCTTATAATGATTTAGTAAATTACCAAGTTGTAAGTATAATCAATACTTATACAAAGTATATTAGTAAAAGTTAAAGAGCATATTTCAAACGATAAATCAAATAAAATTAGTCGTGAAATTACAAAGTTTTCGTTATACAATTTCAGACAAAAATCAAAATTTTTACATCATAATATGAAAAATTGTTTGGTAAAAATTCTAGCAAAAAGTTATTTGATGTTTAAAATAAATTGATATATCATAATTTTATCGGTAAGTTTTTTTATTGAATATAATTATTTATAATATAAATTTTATAAAAATTAAATTTATATTATTAATTTAATCGGATGTAATTGTAAAGACAACTAAATCAGATTTTTCAAATCAATTTTCCACTAATATGAGATTGAGATTGGGAGTTACTTAAAAAAGCGCTTTTACTAATTTAATAATAATTTACAGTAAATATATAACGGCACCGTTTTGACTTCAATCTCTCCACAAAACCCTCGAAAAACCTCCCCCCGTAAGAAAAAAAACCTCACTCACCAATTCTGCGAATCTCAAATCGAAGATGGATTCATCAAAAGGAACGGTGACGCCACTCGCGTCAATGTTCTCAGCAGAAGAAGCTCAGAAGGCAGCCAAGCGCGTGGAGCACACAGTCTCCCAAAAACAAGAAGAACTCAGAAACGTCAAACATTTCATTTCCGACAACGCTAATCTCATCAACTTAGTCTCTCGTCTCCCCGATGATCTCACCCATGACGTCATGGTTCCCTTCGGAAAAGCCGCCTTTTTTCCTGGTCGACTCGTTCATACTAACGAGTTTATGGTAACTTCACTCATTTTGATTTTTTCGGCGTGTTTCGTTTCAAGCAGATTGCGTAGCGAAAAACTAGAGAGTGACGCGACTTTGTTTATTGGTGTATTGTATGATTTAGGATATTGTGATTCTCAAAAGATATTTTTTACTATGCAATTTGGCAATTTGCGTATATTTAGCTGTGATGAAGTAAATGTTTGCTGTAGTTGTAGATTGTAATAGTAGATTGCGTGATGAACAATTGTAAAGTGTGGATTATTGAAGTAAATTGCATGATAAAAGTGTAGAGAGTGTGGCACGTCTGTTTAGATGAGATGAGATTATGCATTGGTGTAGTAGATTATGGAAGTAAATTGCGTGATAAACATGGAAGTGGCATGTTTGTTAAGACAAGGTGAGAGTATTCGGTGTTGGGGTAGATTATAGAAGTTAATTTTGCATTGTGAAAATTTAGAGTTTTGTTTAGATTAGATAAATTTATGCAGTATAATGATTGTGAGTAAATTGTATAATAAAAAAAAACTAGTGGAAGTGACGTGTTTGTTTAGATGAGATAACTGATGTAGTTTCGTAGTAGATTGTAGAAGAAAATTGTATAATAAAAAAGTAGATGGAATGACACATCTTTTAGTCAAAAATAAATGTTCTATAGTGATAGGGAGAGTGGTCTACTTCTTTTTAGATGTAGATTGCTTACTCCAAGCAAACAACTTCCTTTTATTTTAACTCTATTTGGTGGTGTGGAAATAATTATTGTTTATGTTGAGGTTCTTTTGGGAGAAGGATACTTTGCGGAGAGGACGGCGAAGCAGACGGTGGAGATTTTGAAGAGAAGAGGGAAAGCACTGGAGACTCAAGTTCAGTCAATTAAGGCCAATATTGAGGACCTCAAAGCTGAAGCTTCATTTTTTGATTCTACAGCAATGGAGGCTGCGGTGTGTTCCAGTAATTTTCGTTGGCTTAATTGTTTCGGTTTTTGGCCCCATTGGTGTTTTAATTGGTTTTGGTTGCAGGAGGGTCTTGTGGAAATACGTGAAGATTATGTTGAGGATGGTTCTAGCAATAAACATTCAGAATCAGGTAGTTTGCTGTAATGATTGGGAAGTTTTGAGACTGATATTTCATATTTGGGGAAGTTTGGTTCCCATTGTTGACAGGATGCGAGGTGATATTAGCATTGTTTTTCATTTAGTTGTTGAGTTTAATCAGTTGATTGTGTGACTAAATAATTGTTTGAATTTAGTCAGTTGAATCATAAGCTTGATTTAAAACATAGCTTGGGACAGTAGAAACGACGCAATTTTCTTTGTGTGTATTATTTGGTTTATCGATTTTAGGTCAATATTACATTACTGTCTCTATATTAACTGATAAATTTAAAGTTGCAAATTCAGCGGCTGAAGTGTCAATGGTATTTCTTCTGCGGCAGATGAGAAGAAAGTTACGGTGGAGGATGATGAATATTCTCGTATAATGGCCAGATTGGACGAGCTTGAGAGAGAAGAACTAGCAGCTGAAGGTGCCGAGGATGAAGTTGAAGACGAAGATGTAAACGAAGATGACGATGACGATGAAGACGAAGAGGGAGAGGGAGAAAACAATACAGACGAGAGTGATCAAGATGAGCAAATTAGTACAATTAAGACTGACATTAGGATTGATGAATCTAGCTTAGAGGTGACGCCAAGGGCGAACGTTTTTGTTTACATCATTTGTATTTACAATGAATACTTACAAACTTTCAATTGTTTAATGACATCTGCAGCAAAGCAGGGAGGCCGAATGGCTCAGCAAAGATGAAAAAACAGCCGCTGATTTGTTGTCACATGACTATCAGCATCGGTTACATATTACTGATGAGTCAAATGTAAGAGCTGTTACAAGATCATACTCTTCACTTTATTTTCATCATCTTAAGTGCTATTAAGTTGGAAACTCGTATGCAGTGCACAGGTTTGACGGTTCAATCTGTAGCTGAAGGTTAGTCCTAAACCATTTTGTTTATAATTTATCTATTCATTTGGACATTATTTGGTGTATTCTTTACTGTGAATTCATCTTCTTGTTCTATCTTTGCTATAAATGTTGAAACAAGAAAAAGATGACCTTTTTTGTCGTAAAATTAATAGATGAATTGTTGAAATTTTCAATCACAGTGCTTAATATTCAATTATTCCACTTATAGAAATCCACAGTTGAATAATCTTATTCCCATGATTTCGTTTTATTAATTAATTGTAAGTCTAGGCAATGTAATATTCAGCCCTACTTGTTCACTGTTGTCAAGCTTAAGCTTGCTAATTCTGTTTATGAACATTTTGGTACACTAGTATCAACTAGGGGTGAGCAAAAAAACCGAAACCGACCAATTCAAACCGAAACCAAACCGAACCAACCCGATTTTAGTGGTTTTTTGGCGGTTTGGTTTGGTGTCGGGTCGAAATTTTTTCAACCCGACTGGTTCGGGTTCGGGTTGGTCAATTTCCAACCCGAACCCGAACCGAACCGACCACTTATTTGAAATACTAATAATATAAA
>CANYCX010792261.1:0-15777 GCA_948193385.1 Breynia disticha f. nivosa
AAAAACGTGATTTCAAGAAATTAGGATAGAAATCTTACCAAATTAAAAGCCCTAATCGTATATATATCTCCCAAACGCCAAATTTTGATGAAGAACAATGAATTCTAGGGTTTTTGGTCTTTGAAAATGGTGAGGAGAGAGAAAACACGGGATTTGTGTGTATAAGGAGAGAGATAGGCACATAGGATATATATATAAAGTTCAGAAAGGACGTTTTTACCCTCGGCTCTACAACCTTATCTTCTTCTCAACTTTCTCTCTCCCGATCAACTTATCCTTAGTCGATTTTAACTCCACAACATATTCCACACTTTCCACCAATTATTAATTAAACTTCTAGCGAAAAATTTCTTCACATATATTTATTAAATATTTAAGTAAAATCTAAAATTTATGAAAAATGGAGGGCGTTACAGTGGTACAGGAAATTGTTCATTCGATGCGGAACCAAATTAGCACAAGGGGAACTATGGCAATTAAAGTGGATTTAGAAAAAGCCTACGATAGGCTAAGATGGGATTTTATTCAGGAATCACTTATTTTTGTAGGATTTCCCAGTGCTCTTGTCAATGTTATTATAAATTGCATCATAAATTCTTCTATGCAGGTACTGTAGAATGGCAAAGCTACCAGATCGTTCAAGCCGTCTAGAGGGAATTGCCAGCGTGACCCCATATCACTGTACATATTTTTCTTATGCATTGAAAGTTGTCGCATCTCATCAAAGATTATGTGAACAACAAATAATGGTGGGTCCTTCTGATTCTCCAAAAGAGAATCAAGTATTTCCCATATTTTCTTTGCTGACGATTTAGTTATTTTGCAGAGAGTAGCAAAGAACAGATGGAGGTGGTTTCAGGAATGTGTGACTGTCTTTTGTAAAGCATTTGGAATTATGATAAGTACACAGAAGACTAAAATATTCTTCTCTAGGAATACTCCCTTACAAGTAAGATACAATGTCTGCTCTGCCAACCAATTAGAGGAAGTACCAGCCTTGGCAAATACCTAGGTGTCCCTCTATTTACAAGAAGAATAAAGAAAGACATGTACTCTTACATCAGGGTTAATATTCGAAAGAAGCTGTGTGGCTGAAGAATGAAAAACCTGAGTCTTGCTGGTTACAACATATTGGTAAATTCAGTCCTCACTTCTATTCCTATCTATACATCGCAAAGCGCTTTGCTTCCACAAGGACTTTGTGATGAGATAGATGCCATTACTCAAGGCTTCTCATGGGGAAAAATCAACAGAACGCAAAAAGATTAATCAAGTGGATTGGAAAGCGGTGTGTTTACCCAAAAAGAAAGGTGGGTTGGGGATGAAAACAACGTCTGCAGTCAATAAAGGGATAGTGATGAAGCTAGTATGATGATTTATGTCCAACCCGAACAATCTATAGAGTAGAATTCTAAGCAGCAAGTACTTGGCAGTGAATGGTTCAAATCTATCACATTCTAAAAGAACTACTTTGTCCCCCATCTTGAGAAGCATGTTGAAAAATGTTAGACAAAATGAGAAGTGCTGTCACCTAGTGTATTACAAATGGAAAAGCAGTTAAATTCTAGAAAGACAACTAGACTAGTGTAAGTGGACCCCTATTAGATGCTATTAATAAAAGAGAGGTCATCATCAACGCAGATGCATATATTGCAGACATGCATTTGAATGGTACTCGGAATGCATCCTTATTCCAACACGTCCTTCTGTTGGACCTTATGGAGTGCGTGTCAACAATGGAGCTCAAGTTGAACAAGAATCTAATGTCTTCAGGAAAGTTCACTCTTAAAACTTCCATGGAATATATTAGTACCTATCATAACAATGAATGTAATCTTCACTTTGCTTGGTCTAAAATTTGGTCGTGGCAGGCGCCGCAACATATCAAGAATTTTTTATGGCTGACAGTAAAAAACAGACTATTAAGAAACAAGGAAACATGACAACAACATCTAACTGTCGAGGGAACCTGCCAGCAATACAGTGCAAAGGAGGAATGGATCACCTATGCTTTAAGAGACTGCCCATACCCCAAAGCCCTCTAGAAAAGAATTATTCAACTACATTGCCAGGGAGTACTTTTTACCCAATAACTACAAGATTGGATTTATTCTAACGTCACAACAGAGAATAATTGGGAAGGTAATCTCCAATGGAACTTAGTTTTTAGAATTGCATCTTGGAAACTGTCGTCGTTCTGCAACAAAGTAGTATTTGGCAACCAAGATAGGATTTGCCAAATCACCAAAAGTCTAATCTATAACATGGCTTGCAAATACAAACGGGCTAATATAAGCTTAGGATCCTTGAAGCAAAATGTTCAGAGAAGATGAGCTACTAATAGGGCGTGGACTGCCCCATTGGAAGACTAAGTTAAGTTGAATGTGGATGCATCCATCAAGTTTCACAATGGAACTACAACAATTGGTGTATTACTATAGGATACCTCAGGACTATGTTTGGATACATTTGTTAAGAGAATCAATTTTTGTTCCCTGCTTATGTAAGAAATTAAGGCAATCAACCATGGGATGAAATTGGTTATATCCAAGAACATAATTGATGCTTCCACTGAGTCTGAAGCTCTTTGGTAGTGGACATTTTAAAGCAGCCTTCATCCTGGCGTGGATGTTACACATAACTCATTACTGAAACTACAAACCTTTTGCACCAAAATCCAGGATTTATTCTAGCCCACATTTTTTAGGAAGCAAATGAAAGTTCCAACTAGATGGAAAAACATGGATTGGAGTACAATTTTAGTCTTAAGGATTCCCACTTTCTTCCTTATCCATTACTACAGCTATTGTATCAAGATACTTTGGGTATTAAATGTTCAGATGTAACTGTTGATCATTTAAGCAATATATTCATTACCCTCCCTCTATTTCTAAGACCAGCATTGCTGGGTTGAGAAATGAGGGATCCATTAGACTGCGGGTTCAACCTAGTCGATTTGGCAAAAAAAGTGGGATGGTATTTTTTCCAAAAAAAAGAATCTCTTGGACCACTTCTCAAATAACTCATCCATCCATGTTCATATATAGCATATTTTATACCACATTTCTGTACTTATAGCTTTAAATGATAAACAGATACAAAAAATAAAATAAAACCAAATAGAAACCTATAGTGTGTCATTAGAATTGCATAAGCATTATAAATACATATGTCTTATCTTATGAAATCGCAGTAAAAATGATAGAGAAGTAAAGAAAAAAATGTTATAAGTGAAATAGATAATAAGTGTTGATAACACGATGAGGTGGAAAGTCCACGGGGGGCATGTTGAATGCAAACCAAGAACAACATTTGATCTTAAATTTGTTAGGAATTTCTATAAGTCAAATTTATAAGGTGTGAAATTTAAAATTTTTATAAGAAAGCCTAATAAACTAAATCATTAATGGTGATGTTGAAGAATTTGCTTTAGAAACAATTATCTTATTTTTCTTAGACTTTGTCGACACTTTCAAGTTGTTGAGGTTGAGGAATTACCCTTAATTGACTCCCTTATGCTCTTTCGCAAACATTTGTAAGGAAGAAAATTTTATCTCAATTTAAACATATGATTTACTCAACTTGAATCAATTCAACATGGTGTTTAATGACCATATGAATTTCAGTCATGAGAGAGACAAAACAAGGTAGCAATTTTATGTATTGTGGTACCAATGTTTCTCACAAAAAATGGTACTCGCTTCAAGAAAAACGTCCCATATGGTGCAAACCTAATTTATGTATTAATGTGTGTATTTATAGACATAGGAAGTTTAATTAGTCTTGAATTGGGATACTTAATTTAATTCTAAGACAAACTCCTTTGAAAGGTGTTGTATTTAAAATACAACTCTTTAAGGATAATCCAAGAATTGATTAAGGATAAATCAAATTTTGTCCATATCTTAAGCCAATCAAATGTGTGGTATGTCAAGGTTTGGGACAAAACATTATTTTTGTCCAACTTTGTCTTAATTATGACATACATTATCCATATAAATAATGTGTTGTCTTAAATTATCATTTTTTATTTTTCATATGCATTTACTTCTTAATAAAATCATAGAAAAATTCCATAATATCTATAAATAATATTTTTCACATACTTGCCTTATTGAAAAATATATAAACAGTTCAAGAACATTTCTTTCCAAATCTTCCACAATGGTAAAATACCATTTTACTATTTTTGCTCTAGAGAACGAGTTTGCAATCCTATAGGCACATTTTCCTTGGTATTTCATATAAAATTTTAATTAAATATTATTAAATTTCTTCAAGCTTAATAATAACCCAAGTAAATGGATTCAATAACAGTGAGTTTTATGCATTGTTGTTTTTATATGATCCCTTGCACTTTGATATTATGAAAGTATAAGAAATTGAGTAAGTCATCCTTACTCTGTATTGTCACTTTTTTTTATCTTATTTGTGAAACTATCAAGCTCAAACTTATGATCTCATCATATAATCATGGTGCGGCTGCACACTACTTAGTGTCATATATCATCTCGCCAGCCATATCATCTTTTTTTAAGAGTGGCAATCTCTTTACTTCTTTGTTGTCACTTTAGCATGAAATGTAATATACTCAATCATATCTGCATTCATAACCTAATTACAGGCCATGTTAGACATATGTCAAAGTATATTCAAATTTACCCAAGACTTATGAAGACTTCCAATCTAAGGATACTAATATAAAAATCACTATAAGAATGTTTAAGACTTTTAGTCTACCAGTAACATTATTATTTGGAAGATCAATCTAAGACGTCCTTTCTATGATGTATCTATTTTTCTATGCTCCATGATTGGTGGAACATGATCATCTCATAGAACCACATACTAAATTTAGTTCATTGTAATTGACATTGCCAATGATCAACTAGAAATGTTTAGACATTATCCTTGTGTTCACATGAGTCACTATTAATTGCCTTACACTGATAATTGAATAGAACTAACATTATGGATGATTTTATTGTTACCATATCTATAAAAAAGAAACAGATAAAATGAGTTACCTTATTCATATCATTTCATATGATGATAAGTAATTTTATGTGAGAGAACTGCATTGGACTTAGGCCTCACACTATTAAAATCTTTAAAAGAAGGAGGAAATTGATTGTGAAAAGTAAAGGAAAGAGAAGCTTGAATAAGTTAACTAAGAATTAATGAAATTTTTAATTACGTGTTTCATAATTTTTTACAAATAGTTAGTGTAATAATTCTTAGGTTTTGTGTGAAAATCAAGAAGGTTTGCATAGTGGAAAACTCTGCAAAAATCACGCAAAATAATCACGCAAAATGCAATCTAAAGAACCATACATGTTTATGCAAAAACTAGTTAACTAATTTAGGGTTTCATACCTTAAAACTTGAAGAAAAACTGTTCAAAATATGGTGCTATAATGTAAATAATGCATAGAACTAGCCTATTCAACCTTTAACTACTCTAAATCATGTCACATAGGAACTAATTGTACGTGCCCTCCCTCTAGATCCACACGCACGACTAGTCCTTATGAAGAGGGAAAGTGCTTGCTCAATTGGTGTTGTCAACGACAATAAAAAGTGTTGGCAAGAAAATTGAACTAATTTCTCACCTTGGATAGCAACGTGTCAAAACCAAGCATGCCATAAAATAAGGAGAATAGGTATCCTTATATAGGCACTCAACCAAGAGTCCTAAGAGGAAGAGTATAGATATAATTTTATCATCATTCTCCTACATCCTTATCATAGCCGAATTCAAAATAGTTTAGGATTCATATTCGAATTCAAATTCTAATTTAATCCAGTCTAGGAATATTATAAGATAAAAGAATATTTATATCATCAAGTAAGTCACACTTTTATGACAATTCCTGTCCTAAAACGTGATCATACTTGAAACTTGTCTTTATTTTATCCAAACACCTTATTTTTAGCCTTTAATCCATCTTTGATTTAAATTCAAAATTTGAATTCTAAATCAACTAGAATTTATCCAAGGATTATAGAAAGTTAAGACTCTTTATCCTCCCATATTAGGCACACATTTTAGGACAAAACCTGTTCAAATGTGTCCTAATCCTTATCCAACTAGCACACTTCCATCTACATGATTAGTTTCCTAATTAGTACATAATTAGTGTTGGGTTTTCTAACGTGTTTAGAGTCAATGGCAGCGGAATAAACACAAAAATACATGAAAGAAACAGCAAGATCAACATAAAATTTACCTAGCACATGCCATATACAATCGGTTGATAATATGGTTACATAAAATGTGAACTTGCAAAGAAAAACGTTACCTTGCTTTTTCTCCTTCACAAACGTGTGAGTTCTTTGCCAAGAACAAGAAATACCACCTTAGAATACACTAAGATGACCTTTATGACACTAAGAATAAACCCTAGATGTGGTTTCTCTACAGCAGTAACACACAGAATGGTCAGAAAGGTGTACTAGTACAAGAGTATGGACGATTCACCTGTTTCTTGTCAAATTGGATGAGATTTCTTCAGAGGAATGAGATGCACTTTGATCACCACTAATGATCAGCCCTAATACTCACTTCTCTTGTCTAAGAAAAAACCTAAAACTCTCTTATTTTAGGTGGAAGGTCACGGCCAAAAATGGTGTTTAGATGGGCATCTTTTTCTCTCTCCTTTAAGGAGATTTAAGGTTAAGTGGTTTATTTAAAGACTAGTGATTTGATTAATTCAAACTCTTAGCAATCCTAATCCCTTTAGGACTTGATAAGATTTAAATTCAAATTCAAATCTCTTTAAATCTTATCCCTTTAGCCGTGCACATCGTTGTGGATAATTAAAAGATTTACTCTTTTAACTTATCCCACATAATCCTTATCTTAATTTAAGACATGCCTTGTCTTAATTTAAGACATGCTTCCTAAATTTTCTCTCTCTTTATATCTTACATATTTTCACTTAAGACATCATATTTAATAAATAAGTTTTGTCTTAAAATCATGTATGAAATATTAGTTCTCATCCATATTGGGCCCAATTTCCAAAATTGGCCCAAATGCCCAATCCGGTGCAATGATCGGATTTTTGACCTAAGGTGAAAAACTGAAAATACCCTATTAGGTTTTCTGACATCCATGTGCGATCTGTAGGACTAGTTAATAAAGGAAATGACTTTAATAACTCATAAATCATAGGTGGTCTCTAGTAAGACACTATGATCACCCTAAATTAAATAGCTGACGAGCGGTGTCAACAGCCATACTACAACTCAAATAAATCCCTTTACCTTCGATATCTTGATTTAGCATAAGGCATGTCGCTAACACCCTTATTTAAATCTAAATCACTTTTCTTGATCTCTATGACAAAATTCATAAGTTCGAATAAATGACTTAATCATTTCATTCGAGTGCGGCCACACTCTTCCCAATCTTGTTAATCAAGTGGGCAATGATATCATCTCTCATTGAGAGGGTCTATCCCTTCACTTCACTCCTGCTCTCAATTATGATTCGTAGCATACCCAATCATACCCATACTTGTCAACCTTTTACGGCTACATTAGGCGTATGTCAAAGTACACTTAAAATCACAACAAGAGACAGAGTGATTTTCAGTCTAAGGATAACATTTGATATTGCAAATGGTGATCGCTCTCCAAGTATAATGCTCTACATTATACCTATGCACTTTGCTAGATATCCTAAATATCTATGACCCGTAGAACATGATCATCTACAAAGTACATACTAGTCTTAATTCATTTCTATTCCCATAGAAACGAGCGATTAGGGATATTTAGAATGTTAATCTCATATCTTCCAGGTTCTACTATCGAGGTCATCAACCTTGATACCTCAAGTGGTTAATCAACAGTCTTGGATATTTTATGAAACAATATACCACAGGTCAATACATCAAATGATAAAATAATACCTCATAATTTTAATACTCAATAATAAAAGTTACAAATAATGCATTGGGCTAGGGCTTACACTAACAACTTACTCTTTTGTTAGTGAGTTAGTGGTAAGGCAGGTTAGGGGTAGCATAGAACCTTTGGGCTATGTGGTCGCAGTTTTTATGCCAGCTGGAGGGACTGTGATGGTGAGATATGTGCTGAGAAATTGCGAGCTAAAGATTAGTGAGCTGTAGTATATGACAGACTTGATAGTCTTACAAATGACGGAGTTTGGGATTATTCTAGAGATGGATTGGCTATCTAGGAATAGAGTAGTGGTAGACTGTTATGCTAAGGAAGTTGTAGTTTAGGTCGAGGGTGAATGGAAGGTGCTATTAGTGGGTGAGTGGAAGGTCGTTCATTCTTGCTTGGTTTCAGCAGTGATGGCAGTGTAATTGATTAGAGATGGATGTGAAGCCTTTTTGGCTTGTGTTACGGACTTGAATAAGGAGAAGTTAGAGGTGACGAATGTAGAGGTATTAAGGTATTTTCCAGAGGTATTTTTCGAGGAGTTACTGGGATTAACCTCTTCGAGAGAGGTTGACTTCAAGATTGAGACGGTGCCGGGAGCAGTGCCAGTGTCAGTCTAGCACGTTATCAGATGGATTTAGGATTCAGTATGGCCACTTTGAGTTTACAGTGATGTCATTCAGGTTGACTAACGCACCAGTAGCCTTTATGGCTTTGATGAATAAACTGTTCCAGCTATATGTGGATCGGTTTGTGGTGGTTTTCATCGATCATGTTTTGGTTTACTTGAAAGACAGGGAGGAGCACGAAGGGCACCTTAGGGTAGTGCTGCAGTTGCTGTAAGCAAAGGAGTTGTACGCTAAGTTCAAAAGTGTGAGTTTTGGGTGACAGAGGTGGTCTTCCTAGGCCATGTGATTTCGACATAAGGTGTTAGGTCGGATCTTAGTAAGATTAAAGTGGTGCAGGAGTAGGAAGCTCCCAAAAATGTAAAAGAGGTGAAAAATTTCTTGGTCTAGCAGGGTATTACAAGAGGTTTATTGAAGATATTTTGCAAATGGCGAGGCCTATGACTGCCCTACTAAAAAAGAATGTTTCGTTCATCTAGAACGAGCGATGCTAGGAAAGCTTTCAGAAGCTGAAGAGGAGATTGGTAGAGGCTCCAGTTCTTATGTTACCGATCCAGGGAGGCAGATTTGTAGTATATACAGATGCATTTGGAGCGGGTTTAGGCAGAGTGCTTATGTAGAATGGACAGGTTATTGCTTATACCTTGCGACAGTTGAGATCGCGTAAGGTTAACTACCTTACTCATAACTTGGAGTTGGCCGCGATTATTTATGCTTTGAAGGTTTGGAGGCATTATTTTTACGGAGAGACAGTCCAGATCTTTACGGATCATAAAAGTCTCAAGTACATCACTACTCAGTGAGAGCTGAACTTGAGGCAGAGACAGTGGATTGAGCTGTTAAAAGATTATGACTGCATGATTGAGTACCATCCAAGAAAGGTGAATATGGTCGTTGACGCGTTGAGCAGGAAAGGGAGAGAGGATGAAGATTCTGTTGCTTACTGGGCAGATTCTTTATTCGCATTACGGGAGCTCAGAGTGCAGTTGGATTTGATTGAGGGTCAGATGTTAGGTAACATATGGGTGAGACCTCGTATGAGAGAGTTGATTATTGAGCGACAGAAATGGGATGAGCACTTAATGAAAATCAATAAGAAGATAGAAAAAGGGAAAACGACTACACCCCACTAAGTAGATGATGACAGAGTGTTGTATTATGGGGGATGATTATGTGTTCCAAACGTAGCAGAGATTAAGGAGAGACTGATGGAGGAGGCTTATTCTTCACCATAGATCCTAGTAGCACTAAGGTGTGTCGAGATGTGCGGGATATGTATTGGTGGGTGAATATGAAGCATGAGATTACTGAGTTTGTAGCTCGATGTTTTCCTTATCAGCAAATTAAGGCAGAACATCAAGCTTCAGTTGATAAGTTGAGACCACTCGAGATTCTGGAGTGGAAGTGGAAAAGATCATTATAGACTTCATTGTGGGACTATTGGGGACATTTAGACGTCATGGTGCGGTATGAGTTATAATGGATTGGTTGACAAAATTGGCACACTTCTTGGCTATACGACAGGATGACATACTAGAGCTTGTATGTTGCTGAGATAATGAGGTTACATAGGGTTCTGATGTCAATAGTCTCGGACCGAGATCCACAGTTTACCTTGCAATTTTAGAGGAGTTTGCAGGATGCAATGGGTACCACGTTGAGGTTTAGTACCGCATTCCATTCTCAGAATGACAGATAGTCTGAGAGGACTATTTAGACAGTGGAAGACATTATGAGAGCTTGTGAGTTGGAATTCAGGGATAACTGGGATGATCATTTACCGTTAATAAAGTTTTCCTACAACAACAGTTATAACTCAAGCATCTATATGACACCATATGAGGCTTTATATGGGAGGCGATGCTGTAGTCCAGCATATTAGGATGTTGATGGCTTACGACAGATTAAGGGACCAGAGTTGGTTCAGCAAACTCTCGAGAAATTTAATGTTGTGAAGAGGTGTATGCAGGTAGCTCAGGATAGACAGAAAATTATTTTGATCGACATCATCGGGAGGTTGTATATGACGTCAGAGATCGATTTTTTTTTCAGAGTTTTGCCAGGAGATGCGTGATTAGGTTTGGGTAGAGAGAAAATTTGAGTCCGAGATATGTGAGGCCGTATAAGATGATCAAGAAAGTGGGACCACTTGCTTATTGACTTTAGTTACTGGCACAGTTGTCCCGACTCCACAACATGTTCCACGTGTCGATGTTGAAGAGATATTGATTTGACCCGAGTCATATACTTAGGGAGGCAGAGTTGGAGATCATAGAGGATGTCACCTACGAGGAGGAGTCGGTGGAAATCTTAGACTGGCAGGTTCGTCAGCTGCAGGATCAAGAGATTCTGATGGTTAAGGTAAAGTGGAGCTAACTGGCAGGTGAAGAGCGATATGTTGGAGAAGTATCCGCATCTATTTTCATAAGTTTAAGGCGATTTGAGGTATGCCTTAGCCTCTATTGGATGTTTTAAGTTTAAAAGTTACGAGATTGACTATTTCATGATCGAGATGTTAGAGATCCTAACTCGTTTAAATTTTTGGGATGAAATTTCCTAAGACGCCCCAAAAAATATACACTTAAATTAGTGGAAAATATGAAAAATAGTAGTTTAAAATGACTTGGAGAATGGCCATGGAAAACCGTTCCCTAAACCATTCCAAACGCAGACTAGAACTTTGAACTTTGAGCTGAATAGAGTTGAAACGGGCAGGCGAACGACCTGGGCAAACAATTTGCCAAGCCATTTTACTCTGGTAGGAATTTAAATTAGAATTATATCTGAGAAGATTCAGAGGGCAAAAGACATATTACCAACCCAACTGGCATTTTAGGTCAAAACCCATCCCCACATCTTTAGAAAACCTTCCTAAAACCTTTCTAAACTTAAAGGAAACCATTTTTAGTCTTCCTAAACAAAAAGTTAAACCTCTCACACTTGGATCCTCATACTACCACAAAGGAACCACGAGTTAGAAGGAACTTAGAGTTCTACAGCGGCTTAGAGCGAGGTAAATCCCTAACTTAGGTAAGGTTTATGAGTATTTGAGAGCGATTTATGTGGGTTTTATGTAAGAATCTGGATTTTTATGAGCTTTTTACCATGTTTGGTGATTGTAAGGAAGATTAGAATGTTGGGTTTGAGGGTAGTGTGGAGGTTTGTTATATAAGTGTAGGATTGGGAGATTTGATGTGAAATTTATGGTTAATGAATAAAATGTGGTTCAAAATAATGTAGGGAACGTATTTTTGGACCTAAATCAGAGTTGAGCCATGAGCCTACTTTGTAGAGTTCAAGGTAAGTGCCATTTACACTTACCATTGTATGTCTTGCATCTGTATGGTTAAGCATACACGATAAATTGCATATTTGTTAAGATGTTAGCAAACATGTGTCAATAAGTGGACTTGATTGTCATGGTTGAGCTTGTATGATTTATTGGAATTGTGTGATTTGTTGAGTTGCTTTAAGTGGCACGACTATGCTTTGTGATGTGAAAATGATGTGAATGTTAATCGAGCTTATATAGAAATAGGGAGTGAGATTGTAAGATTGAGAATGAGTGAACATAAATGAAACAAATGAGCTGATGTTTGAGGTTTGATGATGCGATTGAGGGGTTATGATGTGTACAAATATGAATTAAAACTTGTATTAAGTGCTTGCTAATGATGCTTGTAAAGATGAAAATGAAATACATGTGGCATGATTATGCACTTGACGATTGTTGGCCATAATGAATTACATGAGAATTCATGTGTTGGATAAGCATTTTGTGTGTGACACGTGGCCGTGAAATTTTGGGCAAGTGCTCGATGATGGGCTGGGCCCAATAATGATTCCAAGCGAGAGCTTGATGCTGACTGGGCCCGAGGTATATTCTAAGCGGGAGCTCGATGCTGGCTGGTATGAGGATAATTCCAGGCGAGAACTCGATGTCGGGCTGGGCCCAAGGAAAAGAAAAGGAAGACCCCGAGGCAGGCCTACTGCATGGATTCACATTGGCATTGCATAACGCATTCATCTTTACTTGAAATCTATATTTTGTGATGACAATAAAGGAATGATGCTATGGATTTGTGTACATGTGAAAATGTGGAAAGTTTCCATGCATAGTAATTTCCTCTTTCTTATGATGATTTGTGACAGGTGCTTATGCTTCATATATGCTTCATATGAATCTTGACTAGTGAATGTGAATTAAGGTGCATGAGGTGTCACATGGATGTACTTATGAGATGAATGATGAGGTTAGAAAATAGTGTTGATGAAATTCCTAGTTGTGATATTGTGGATAGAAATGTACAAGATGAATGTTGGATGTTGTATGAATGATATTGATATGTGCATGAGGCATGTTGTCAAAAAGGTGTTAAGGAAGTGTTATGTGCTAAGTGATGTAGTTTTCTAGAAACAACAAGTCAAAATGGGCTCACCCAACCATTTTTTAAGTTGTTTTATTTTCAGGGGATTCTAGAGAGTAAGAACGGGTTGGGAAATCATTTGACCCAAACAATTCCCCAAGCCGTTTGGCCTTACTGACCTGTATAGAAAAATTGAACTGCCTGAAGAATGGTTTGCTCAAAACTGTTCTCCAAGCCATTTGGTCTTATTGACCTGGATAGAGTAATAAAACATCCTAAAGAATGGTTTGCTCAAACCGTTTTCCAGCTCATTCCCGTACACTGGACAGTGTAAAAAAGGACTTCTTAAAAAGAGAAAGAGAAACAGTAATAGACCTAATACTTGGTAATTAGGAACGGTTAGGAGTTATGATTCCTTACCTTGGATAATGTATTAAAGGCTATTGCTTAATTAAAGTGGAATTTTAGAACATAAATGATTGAGGTTAAATAGGGATGATTGTCCTATCGCATAATGTACGCAAAACCTAACAAAGAACGAGTTAAGTGGTTAAACACACTTACTGAGTAATCAAAATTACTCACGTGTTTGGTGGTTGTGATGAATATGTAGAGCATCGATAGTTTGTTGCAGGATTTTACTTTTGGGTGGATACTAGAAGTGCGATACATCTCTGAGGCCGTGGCTCCTAGTATATGGATTTTTACACATTTTGCATTTTTTAAATTTTTATACAAACATTGGTATAGGTAGAGGATTTACATGCATTGATGTGGAAACCCTTTTTACCATAGATTTCGCATTCTAACAGCTTGATTTTGTACATGGTCGGACATTGGCCAAGGTTTTTAATGCATGTTTATTTCCTCCTTTATTATTTAACTTGGTGTGATAAACTATTTCAAAAAAAAATGGTTGACAAAATTCTTATTTATTCAAAAATGATATTTAAAATTTGGGTGCGACAATTAACAAAATTTAAGCATTTAACTAAAGAAACCTCACACAAAACATGATTTAGATAAGTAATTGAACAAAAGGCAATGAATCAAAATTCAAGATATCATCAATCCACTATTGTATCAAAAAAACATAATCTCAATATTCATAACCAATAAAATCCAATGTTAACAACGAAAACATTCAAAATTAAAGTTAAAAAAGTTCTAAATTTCTTTAAAATAGATGGGCACAACTCAAATTAAAAAATAAACAAGAGAAATGTAAAGAAGGCAGATAAACAAGATGACATAGCTCAGATGAACAATTTTATCTCTTCAAGACGTAGGATACACGAGATGGGGTTAAGTAGTGTATGCTTTTATTTTTGGGTTCTTTTCGGAATATAATCAAACACTTGGAAAAACTTAAGTAAATGAGAACAATGAACACAGAATTTATAGTGATTCAACACCAACTTGCCTACCTCCACTACTTTAGCACCACTACTAAGGATTTCCAAACTTCCACTATCTTACACTTTACTTTCTAGCTAAGTGAGAACTCTACCACAATTCACTATAACAAGAGTACTAATCCAACTACCAACCTAGCAATTATACTCACAAGTAATTGTTTTTATAGAATCTCTAGACAATGAGTCACTAATAGTTGTAAATCTCTTCAGTAATATCAAGCAATGACTCACTTGTATCAAGGTTCGAAGAATCTCTTCAAATTTTTCTTCACAAGCCTTGTAGGAAGAGTGTAAAGATGTTGTCCCTTAAAGCTCTCTTGATTTTCTTGTTAGGAACTTGTTAAGAACTACTTCCAACTATTTTTCAAGGTTTATATAGCCATCACTTGAGTTTAGAGTCATTAGATTCATAAACGTGTCTGTTGAAATTTAAATGCTCTTCATTTAATGCAGTGTCAACTATAAGATTATGTGAATTTAGCGTCCAGAATTTAGCGTTTGGACGCTAAATTCAGGCATTTAGCATCTACGTGGGCACTAAGTTGGTGGGATGATGAACAAGGTGGGGGAATTTTTTACGGGGTCATTTAGCGTCCACGCGGACTCTAAAATTAGCGCCCATGTGAGCGCAAAATATTTAACGTCCACGTGAGCACTAATTTTTTCAGTTTTCTAACATATTCTAAACTAATGGCAGCGGAAAACAAATCAAGAACATGTAAGAAACCAGCCAAGATCTTCACTAAATATCAAGAAACGCATATGTATACTCCTAGATGATAACTAGTTGACATAAAAATCAAGATTTTGAAAGAAAAACTCACTCGGTTGAATCTTCTTGCAATACCGTGGGCTATATGGGCAAACACCAAGTAACTACCGTCTCAGAATACTCCGAGACTACCTTTGTGACACTGAGGAAGAATCCCACATGTGATTCCTGTACAAAACTAACACACGGATTAGCAAAACCGTGTACTAGTACAAAAGAGAAATTCAGTTCACCTGTTTGTTAATGATCAGATGAGTTTCTTGTGAAACGGAAGGCATCGCGATGATCAAACTATGATCAGCCCCTAAATCTCATGTCACTCTCTAGAAAAACCCTAAAAATCTCACTTTTGATCTTCAGGTGGAAGCTCATGATTTTTTGTGGTGTTTAGAGGGATGACCAACACTCATCAAGAATGCGAAGGTTTTAGTTGGTTTTATAAAGAAGATATTTGCTAGATTAAACCACTTAACAATCCTAATTACATTAGGACTTTGTTAAGTATCTAATTAAAATAAAATTACTCAAAAACCACCCTTCAAAAACGTGACTTTAATGTGGATAAATAAACAAGATTTATCTTTTAATTTATCCCACATTATTCTTGTCTTAATTTAAGACAAACTTCATAAATTTTCTCTCTCTTATCTTCTTACATATTTTTCATTTAAGACATCATA
>CANYCX010792380.1:0-15219 GCA_948193385.1 Breynia disticha f. nivosa
TCCACTATCCAGCCCATCTGGTCCAACCCTCTTCCTCTTGGGGTCAACAAAGATGATATCATCATCAATAGGCCCCATATTAGATTCCACAGGCGTGCTCCCTTCTTTGTCTTGAGAATGCTCCCCCTCATCAGTTCCAACCACGTTCACTTTTTCCTTCATTGGACAACTTTTCTTTAGAATGTTAAGAGGTTCTGCTAAATAAAATATTAATTAAGCTTTAATGAATGAAAAAATGAAGCACAATATTTATAATTAATTCAGTTTAATTTGATTAATTTTATTAAATTAAAATAATTCAGTTTACTGTATGGTGAAAACGATTGAAAAAAACTTCAGTTTTACAATGAAAGACGTGTTAACGATGACAAGAGGGAATAAAGAAGTGTGAGGGAGGAGGACGCGGAGGGTGGATAATGAGGTCGTATTTGTGGTGTTAATTTACTGTATGGTGGAGTATGAAAACGGTAAAGAAAGGAGAGGAGAAAGAAGAGATGAGAAAAGCTAACTCACATTGATTTAAGGCGGGAATGTTAACAATTTTTGTTAGTTTAAGGGGAGAAGTTAATAGGTTTATTTAACAGACAAATGAAGGAAATTTAACAGATAATATTAAGAGTCTTTTTAATGAAATAAATAATTAATTTTATTTAATTAAAATAATTCAAAATTCTATAAAATTAGAAAAATCCAATCCAACATTGTAGTTCATTTAAATGTTTCAGCTTTAATTTATTTATATAGATAGATATTAATTAAGCTTTAATGAATGGAAAAATGAAGCACAGTATTTATAATTAATTCAATTTAACTTTATTAATTTTATTAAATTAAAATAATTCAGTTTATAGTATGGTGAAAACAATTGAAAAAAACTTTAGTTTTACAATGAAAGACGTGTTAACGATGACAAGAGGGAATAAAGAAGTGTGAGGGAGGAGGACGCAGAGGGTGGATAATGAGATCGTATTTGTGGTGTTAATTTACTGTAGGTGGAGTATGAAAACGGTAATAGGTGGAGTATGAAAACGGTAAAGAAAGGAGAGGAGAAAGAAGAGATGAGAAAAGCTAACTCACGTTGATTTAAGGCTGGAATGTTAACAGTTTTTGTCAGTTTAAGGAGGAAAGTTAATAGGTTTATTTAACAGACAAATGAAAGAAATTTAACGGAGAATGTTAAGAGTCTTTTTAATGACATAAATAATTAATTTTATTTAATTAAAATAATTCAAAATTCTATAAAATTAGAAAAATCCAATCCCGCATTGTAGTTCTTTAAATATTTCAGCTTTAATTTATTTAGATAGATAGATAGATTAAAATGGTAATCAATAAACCAAATCGAGCTCCATGAGCGACAGACTTTGACCCTTGATGCCCTCCAAAACCCTCCGAGCCACTCTCCATTTCCTCCGCTCTACTCTCTCCTCTCCCTTTTCCCTCTTTCGTTTCAGACCTATGTCTTCCCAACCACCTAACCGCGTATTCCATCTTAAGCTCGACCCATTAACTGGAAACTCCGAATGGATTGTCCTTGATGATGACACCCACCTTTCATCATCATCATCATTCAACCAAGGACTTCTTGCTACCACCTCCTATTTAGACATGCTTAATGATTCTTCTAGAAATACAGCATACTCTCAAGCTATTCATAACACTATTACTAAACCTTGCCACGTCCTTGACATTGGGTAACTTCAAATAACTACCACAATATCTGCTTGTTGAATACGTTTATTTTATGAAAAAGAATTAATTTTTTTTAGTAAAAAAGGAATTCATTTAGTACTACTATTTTTGAAGTAATGAGAAAAAAATGAAATGCAGGGCGGGAACAGGGTTATTGTCAATGATGGCAGCGAGGGCGATGAGTGGCAGTGAGGGAAAGGGGATGGTGACAGCCTGTGAGTCTTACCTTCCAATGGTGATGCTAATGAGGAAAGTAATTAATGCAAATGGTATGGGGAGGAACATACGCCTCATTAATAAAAGGTCTGATGAGATTCAAGTTGGTGTCGACATTCCTTCTCGTGCTGATGTTCTTGTGAGTATGGTTTTCTCCTTATTCCTATTTATATATAGGTTATCTTTGGTTTTGTCTACAATATAAAACACTAATTCAATTATGTAGAGACCGGATTAGGATGTTGTGTTCTTGCAGAAAAGGGATGAAATAGAGTGACAGTTCTATTCTGTTACACTCTTTGGTGATTCTGAAATCCGTGCTTGATCTAATCATGGTTGTTTTGATTCTGTCTGCTCTTCTGCCCTAAATTTTAATTTCATTTAATAACAGGTCAGTGAGATACTAGACTCTGAATTGTTAGGTGAAGGGCTGATACCAACTCTGCAGCATGCCCATGACATGCTTCTGGTGGACAATCCCTTAACGGTGCCTTATCGAGCTACAGTGTTTGGACAGGTATTTTGCACGGAAATGGTTTTTTCTTAAAATATATTCTGTTTATGTGCGGATAATGTGTTGAAAGTTTTTGTTTTAGCTGGTTGAGAGTAGATTCTTATGGAAGTTACATGACTTGTACAACAATGAAGCTGAAGTGATGGATGGAGTTCGTCTTGTTCCTAATGGCTTGAATTCTAGTTTGCGCACTAAACGGCAACAACATCCTATGAATTGTAACGCAGTCTGCTTAAAATTGGTAACAACCTGGACATTTTTAGTTTTCTTCTGTGAATCTTTTTGAGGCTTGGAAGCTTAATTCCAACTGAATTTAGGTTTTATCAGCTATCAAATCCATTTAAAATTTTCGAATTTGACTTCTGGAGAAGACCTGATGGTCACCGTGAGACTAAGTTTTTTGTCAAAGCCATTGACGATGGGACAGTTCATGCTGTTGTATCATGGTAAGTATTTCAGTGCTTGTATGTTTGCTTTCTACATATAATAGCAGTATCATTCTTTGGAATTTGTGTTCAGGTGGACACTTCAGCTTGATCGTGAAGGGACAATATTCTATTCGACTGCCCCTAAATGGATAGATTTGCCAGCAAACATAAGTGAGTCAGTGTGCCGTGGTTTCTCTGTTTTGCTTCATTTTGTTCTTGGCCATATAGTTCATGAAGCTCAGTTTTGTGAGCAAAATGTACATCTCAATAGTTCATTGTATGAGGGCTTTATTATGAATTTGTTTAATTGACACCATTTTACAGTCTTTAATTATTTTTTAAGAATTCTAGGCAATCACCTACGCAAATATTTTAAATGAAG
This sequence comes from Breynia disticha f. nivosa, assembly GCA_948193385.1. Classification (NCBI taxonomy): domain Eukaryota; kingdom Viridiplantae; phylum Streptophyta; class Magnoliopsida; order Malpighiales; family Phyllanthaceae; genus Breynia; species Breynia disticha. Next base: position 3,233 of record CANYCX010792380.1, read on the forward strand.
GAGCACATCTTAAGATGAACAGAGTTCCCTTTGTGAGCAATTAAATCGGCTATAATCATTTGCAATAAGAATAATTTATATGGTAAAACATTCAATGCAGTGTTTGATGCTTATGGAACTAATGTAGTGTAATTTGATACTCAACTAGGTGCTGGAAAGTGGTGTGACCACTGGAAATAGTGTGTGTGGTTTGTTCCCAGTAAGGGTATACCAATTTCTAAGGACGAAGATATTGCTTTTCATGCTGTACATACTAATACTAGCATCATATATGATCTTTCAACACAACCAAGTGAGGTTTGCCAACAAGAATCTAGTGTTGCGAATTTTCACATTTCTTTGCCTCTTGAAAGGATAGCAATATATGGAGACAGCGAATGGAGGTCTTCCACGTCAGCAGCACTTAATAAGGCCGTAAGTTCTCTCTTTCCAACTTTCACTGTTATTGTTTGTTCTTTGTTTGCTTTTATTATCATTTTCTGCACCCACTATAGACCTTGTGAAATCGTGGTTGCATTTTGCAGTTCCAGGCAAGAGTTTGCCATTTATGCATTGTTGCAGATGACAGCATTTATTTGACTCTTCTTGCTTTACATCTATCAAAGTCTCATGTAATATCGTTATTTCCTGGACTGCGGGATGATGGTGCACATTATATCAAGGCTGTTGCTAAAGCAAATGGTTTTGCAGATGACCGTGTAGAAGTTCTAAAGAAGAAATGCTTGACACTTCATGATACCCATCAGAAAAAGGTAGCCTAGCATATGACATGCAACCTTCCTTTTGCCTATCTTTATTCTCTCTATCATTAACTTTAAGGGAAGCAAACTGCTATTAACTTTAAGGGAAGCAAACTGCTCATTTTATCTTTATCCTCCTTTTTCCATTAATTGGGTTTGATTGGATCCAAATTAATTCTAGCTAAGTTTGATGCAGTAGCTAGATATCTTAGTTTCATCTAGCACTCAGATTTTATCTTCTATTTGCAGGTTGATCTGTTGATAGCTGAACCATATTATTATGGAAATGAGGGGATGCTTCCATGGCAAAACTTGCGGTTTTGGTATGCTATGTTCAATTGATGATGCAGCGTGCTTTACTATAACTTTTTTTTGTGAAGGAAGAGGACTATTTATATTTGCAGTTTTCATAGATTTGATTTGACTGTAGGAAGGAACGAACCATGCTCGACGCTGTTCTCTCTGAAGACGCATTAATAATGCCTTGTAAAGCAATTTTGAAGGGGTGTGCTATGTCTCTCCCGGTAAGAGGATTATTAGGATAAAGAAATATAAAAATATTTGCCTTATTTTCAAGGGTTTGAACTAGGCATTTGATGTGGTTATGCATATTGGAAACAATTGTACAGGATCTTTGGAATAGTCGCCGCTGCTTAAGCAAGATTGATGGCTTTGACCATTCAATTATTAATACAACCTTAGGGGCATGTGGAGAACTACCTATGTCTCAAGATACTCCTCTTCTCCCTGTCTTTATCTGGCAATGTGGGGATGTTAAGGTAATAAAGATTCACCTTCACTCTTATATCATTTATCACTTCATTAGAGCTGATATTCTAAATCTAAAATTGTTTAGGTACTCAGTGAGACATTTACAGTCATGGAATTTGAATTCTCAAAACCAATTAGTTCCCATCATGGAGAAGTCCAGGTAGGAGAATTGCATCTTGGTACGCGGAGCCAAAGTTGTGCAGATTTTGTTGTAGGAATGTTTTGTTTTTCGTAATTTATGATTGCAATTGCTCTGTAGGTTGAGTTTTGTAAATCTGGGACGTGCCATGGATTTGCTTTATGGATGGACTGGGCATTGGATGCTGAAAACTCGGTAGTATATTCGACAGGTCCAGGTATAGTAGAAATGGTTATTTAGCTTGTGTGATCTTATTTGCAGAAGTTTTTCTTTTATTTTGGAAGATTAGGAGGAATTATTCATCATGAAATATGGCGTATCATGGTATAAATGCATTCAGATCAGAGATACCGGAGACAAGGAGTGAAGCTTCTGGCACAGCCGGCGGTGGTCGGAATGAGGGGTTCGAATGGAGATGGATGTTGTTCTGCATTAATTGAAGCATCCTTTGATCCATCAAGCGGTGATCTCTGCATCAAACCTGCTTTTTCGTAGCATCTTTTTGTGGCGAAGTATGTTTTTTCTGGGGGGGTTTGGCTACAAGGATCTGAAGTAGGCCATTGACACAGTTTAGAAACCAAAATGGAGGGTATCGCATAGTCCACCCGAAGAATATGTTACTTGTCTAATTTGATCGAGAATCTGATTTTTTCCAATCCATAACACACTCGAACCCTTAGCTTTATCTTTTCTTCACGCAACTTCTTTAATTAATATGGCTATTGAAATTAATCTTGATAAACATTTGCGCTCTCTTTATTCGGAGGAATTCGACTTTTGGGAAAAATATTTCTAGATTTTTCATTTAGTATTAACAGAAATTACGTTAATAAAACTATTACTTAAAAATTAAAAGAAAATATTAATTATTTTTAACATATTTTTAATGTAAATATTTTTTTTTAAATATAAAATTATATTTTATTATATTTTAAAATATTTCAGTATAAAATATTAGAAAATATAATTTTAAAAAATAAGATTTAAAAGCTTAATTTTCATAAAAAAATATTTTTAAAGAAATTATTTTACGTCAAATAGAGCGTTAATCTCAATCATTGAAATTGATGGTTTGAAACAAAGTATAAAGGCCTTCCTACTATATGATACAAAAAAAAAGTAGGAGGTAATGTCATGATGGTACGTTATAAATCAATCTAAATATATCAGTATCACAAATGAGATAAAAAAAGTAACAGTGTAGAATAAGAACGACTTGTCTTATGCTTTTTACTGTCACGATACCAAATAGCAAAGGATCATATAAGATCACTTGACAGAAAATTAGCAGTTGTTGATTTGCATTTACTTATTAAGCCTGAAGAAAGGTAATCATATTTATTGGACTATTATAAGTGTTGGACCAATGGTGGTAAACATTAAGATCTTCATTAAGTTTTGATGAGTGAAATAATGAAATTGATAAAGATTAATTTCAGGTTTGACAAAATATTTAAAATCGAAGGAATGCACACAAAAGAGAGTTGAAAAAGTCAAGTTTGAGCTTTGAGCTTAGTTGAACAAAAGTTGAAGAACCAAAAACTTGATGCGAAATTTCTGCACTACACTATTACCAGAACCCGCTAGGCAAGTATACCTATCGACTAGCAATATAGTTACAGAGTATCGGATGTTGATCCCACGAAGATAGTCAAGTACTACTACTATCAATCTAAATTATTATCTAACCAGAACAAATTCAAGTTGTAAAATTAACTAATTATTATTACTAAAACTAAATTAAACAGTTGACAGTAGGAAAAATAATGACAAAGAAAACGAAGTGGATTAATTCAATTGGAGAAAACGGATACCTAGACTCGACTCATCCTATGATTTCATACTTTTATAACTCAATTAATTTGGGAATTAATGAATTCGGAATCGCGGGAATGTCTATTCTTTGCTAAAATATCTCTCGATTAGATTAACAACTAAGATTAAATTGATTAGTCAAAATCTCTTTTAGACTAAAACCCCTAATCCAACATTAAGTTCTTTACATTCATCTATTAGCATTACACCAATACGAAGGAGTTCTGTAATTCTATCTCTAGAATTGCAGACAACTCCTTTCAATTATGAGAGATCTAATTTACAGAATGGTTTCTCAACCTATTCATGCAAAGTCATGTAAAACATTCAAACCATAATTGAATACCAATAAAATTCATTAAAACTGCAAATAAATCAAGTCACAAATCGCAATCCATCATAGAACTCGTCTAATCTAGATATCCATAGTAACTTAGGTCATGTTCAAACTAAAGTTAACCACCAAAACTAAAGATATTCATTCAACAGATAGCAAACCCATTAGAATTCTTACAAAAGCAACTAGTCGACTATCGAGCACAGAAATCTTCAATCTGGTAGGCCTCCAGCTTGAATCTCCGCTTCTCTCCACTCTGCAATTGGTTCGCCTGGTCGCCTATGCTCTGAAAACTGTCTAACCCCTTCTTTTTGTCTTAAAATCCTTTATATATTAGGGTTATTTTCGAGCCCATAAGTTGGGAACGGCCATTGGGAGCGGCCATTGGGAGCGGCCAGAACCCGTTTTGACAGGCCGTTTTGATGGGAACGGCCACTGGGAACGGCCATCATTCCCGTTTCTTGTGGCCGTTCTGAATCCGCGTTGAAAACGGTTTGGAGGAATGACTAGGCTTCCCGTTCTGATCATAAACAGTGTTGGAAACGGCCAGTTAGCTGTTCTGCTTGGCGGTTCTCACTGCATGCACTTCATTTTCCTCGGTTTTCGCTCCGTTTTGACCCATGTTTTGCCTTTTCCGCTCCAAACTCCTTGAATGACCTAAAGATATAAAAAATGAATAAAATTATGCAGATATCTTGCCGAAGTTCACCTAAAACCCAGAGAAATGCCGTGAAAATATATAGAAAATATATGAATAGAACGATATTTATCAAAGAACATTTTTCTTTAAATCATATTAATGTTACTTGAGTAAAATCTATAATCAGGGTAAACCAGTTGACTAGTTAAAGTGTTAATTGACTAATACAGCTATGTAGGTCAAAAGAAGAAGTACAACGACCAGTTGGATGACGACAAGCAGAGTTAGTCAACTAGTTTTCAAAATAGTCGAGAAGTACTGAGCCCAACCGTAAAAGTGGGGCAGAAAATCTTCAGAATGACGTAGAAGATCAAGGAACACTTTTGACAAATTCAAATTTGAGTTTGGGAGTACAAGTAAGTCGACTAGTAACTTGTCTAATCGACTAAAAATACTTTGCAGGGCAGACCAGCCGACTAGCAGCTTTCCAGTCGACTAGACATTGTGACATGTAGAGTCTGAAAGGCACCATCAATCAACTAGTAAAGAGACTTGTCAACTAGAGTAGTCTATCTACTTAAGTAAGAATTAAACAAGTTGACTAGAGCAGTCTGTCTACTCAAGTAAGAATTAAGCCAGTCGACTAATAGAGCCGACAGTGGACAAAGTTACTTTTCAAGTTGGTTCTAAAAGTTTCTCAAGTGTGTCTGATGACTATATTTTTAAGAGATGCTATATAAAGCTACTCTAACTCTAGAAACATAAGAAGACAAACATTCCAAAGTTCTCTAACATCAAATCACTTCATCTTTCAAAGATCAAAGTTGGTTTTCTCAAATTGTGCAAGTAGAGTATAGTTCTTCATTTTTATTCATACTAGTTGCACATCTTGTACTCATTTGTTAGTACTTATTTCTCATTTATTGTGAGTGATAATAAAGTTGAAAAATATAAATCTTATGTAAGGTTGCTTGAAATGAAATTCAAGTGTGTAAAAAGTTCTCACTTATAACCGAACCACTATAAATCTTATGTTCTTAATTGTTTATTTCTTATTATGCAAAAATTTGTCATCTCCATCCAAGCTCTATTCAACCCTCTACTAGAGTTTACCTAAATCTTACAATAACTTCATCCCAATGATGAATGGACATAGAAGATCAAACAAACATCTGGAGTTTTTGTGCAGATGGACTAAACGATTTTCTAACCAAATAATTATAAGATAGAATGATACTGAGTAGTAGGGCAATGTCATGATTCTATTGGGCTTGACTTCACATTCATAACCCAAGTATATTTTTTTGTAAAGTTGAAAATATTAAAATACACGAACATATGTTGCAAGTACTGTGGATTTTGGCTAACTGCAAAATAGGTTGTTGGGCTAGAAATCCATAACCAATGATCTAGACCTATATACTTCTTAGTAGGTCATGCCATTGTGAGTCTATTGGGTCAAACCTCACAGTCATAGTCCATGTAGATTTTTGAAAAGTTAAAAATACAAAAAACACGAACATAGTGGTACTGGATGACTGAGAAGTTTTGGGCTGACCTCTAATAAAACATCCTAATCTACTATCTTTATATCTCTATTTATTTTTAACTAAATTCGTTTAATTTCTTATTTACCTATTATTAAAAACCATATTATACAAAAAAAATCATCATTTTCACCTTTCAGTATTATAATAATAGTTATTGATTAATCTATAATGTATACATTCCTTTTACATCTATTGCATTCAACATTATTGAATTCGTAAAATGAGGAAGCAGTGATATAATTAATATAGAAGGATCAAACACATACTAATTTACATATAAAAGTAGTTAACCCAACAATCTCTACATGTGTCGCAAATATGTACAATGCAAAAAGGTGTGAGAGAGAGGGTTGCTCGGGTAACAACTAGCCTACCTGTGCATGCGTGGAAATCTCTAAGTGTTCCACATACAAAACTCTGAGATACTTATTCTAAAAAATAAGAATGATTTAATGACCCTCATACTCAACAAGTATATCTGTCATAACATAAGTTCAACAAGTCTCATGCAATCATTATACCTTAATACTCTATACACATACAACTGTGAATATGCTCTATTTTTTGCTTTTCTTTAAGTGACTGACCTGGTTATAGGATCTTCCTAGGAATTAAAGTTCAATTTCAACTTTAGCTCGTAGGCTTAACTCTAAGATCACTTGATCTTTAATGTCACTTTAGATCAGAAGATCTTATACTCTATATTTGAAGATCTTATACTCTAGATCCGAAGATCTTAACTTTGTATCCTTACAAGTAGTCACACTCCTCTATTAAGGTTCACGTGAAATGAATTTTCATAACATTAAGCAACCATTGTATTAACATTCTATAGAAAATTTGGCATGACCTTGTTTTTGTAAGCCCTAGTCCCAAGCATTGTCTATAGACCACATTCATAGTTAAGATGGTTTATTCTATCATTCTATTATCTCTGTGCACAAAGAAAGAATAGAGTTCCAAGATTAAGTATCTCGATTCTTAAATTGGCATATGCGAGGCACATACTTATAGGACCATGAAGAAAGAGATTTCATTCTAAATATCCCTAATCGATTACTATTTTGAGAATAACATGTGAATTTAGACTAGTATGCTCTTTCTAACTTAGTGGGTTCGGTCCTATAGAACACAAGGAGATGGGATGTCAATCAGAAATTATGGATACATCGCTAATACATATTATTTAAATTAGATCCACCAATGAGAACAACTACATGGTTCAAAGTCATAAGTAGTTCTCATGTGCAAGTCTTACATCAGAGTTATTAGACTAGAAATCTTTGTTAAACTTTTGATGATTTTTTGTATACTTTAACACACGCTTAACATGCCCGTAAAAGGGTGACAAGTATGGGTGTGATTGGGTATGCATTGGCTCATACTAGAGAGCATGAGAGAAGTGAAGGTATTATCCACTCTCAAGGAGAGAGAAAATGCCTCGCCTACTTGATCTGTGAACTAGAAAGAGTGTGGCCACACCCAGATGAAATAATGAGTTTTATTATTTATCTGAAAGAGTTCAATGTCACGAGAATAACAAGAAAAGGAATTAACAAAATAAGGATGATTAGTCCATGCCTTACATAATTCAGGCATTAAAGGTAAGGGATTGTGTAAGATTGTACTAGGTCAAATGATTGTCATAACATCTTCATTTAATTTAGATTATCATAAAATTTTACTAGAGTTTGTTTATGACCTTTAGAAATTATTTATTCCTATTGCCGACATTAAATGGACCCATAGGATTGCACACGAAGACTGTCTGAAAAGGGTAAAATCAATAATTCCATTTCAGACATATATTTGTGTAATTTTAAGGACAAATTTATGAGATTTGAAAATGTGTAAATTGGACACAATGTAGTCCCAATAATGGTATGGAATACGACCATATAATGATTAGTGCTAATTATGTACTAATTAGGAAAGTCATCATGTAGATGGAAGAGTCTTAGTTGAAATAAAATTAAGACATGTTAAGAAATATTGTCCTGAAACGCGTGCCTAATGTGGGAGGATTAAAGATGCCTAATTTTTTTATAATCACTGGCAAAATTCTAATTGATCTAAAATTCAAAATTTGAATTTAAATAAAAGAGGAATTAAAGGCTAAAAATAAGGAAGTTTGGATAAGATTAGGACAAGTCTTAAGTAAGGTCACTTTTAGTACATGGATTGTCTCAAAAGTGTGATTTACTTAAATGAGATTAATATGATCTTATGTCCTACTAATCCTAGGCTAAATTAAATTAGAATTTTAATTCAAATATGAATCCTAATCTAATTTGAATTTGGCTAAGATAAGGAATTAGGAGGATAAGGAAAAACCTAGGTTTCATCTCTCCTCTCCTCTCCATAACTCTTAAGCCATACTCTATATAGGGAGACATATTCTCCTTATTTTAAGACCCTCTTAGTCGTGACCTATAATGTCTAAGGTGAGAAAATTTATTTATTTTCTTGCTAACATTTTTCTTGTAGCTGAGAATACTAATCGAGCTAGCACTCGCCCTCTTTGATAAGGACTATCATGTGTGTGAGAGCATAGAGGGAGGTCACGTACACGTAGCTCCTTTATGACACAGTTTGGCTTAGTTGAAGGTTGTGTAGATGGTCCTACATAGTAGTTACGTATACTACACACTCCTAACCGTTTTATTTTAAGTTTCAAGGTACAAAACTCTAAACTAGTTAACTAGTTTTTCGCATAAACATGTTTGGATCTTGGGTTTTGCTTTTGTGTGATTGTTTTGCACGATTTTTGCAAATTTTTTGCTATTCTAATCTTCTTGTTTTTCACCCGAACCCTAATAGACCTTTGCTAATTTTCAACATATTAAACATCAAATAACTTATTCAAAACAATTGCACAATAATTCCAAACAATCCATCAATCACAACAACACTTCGACTTTAGGCAACCATGACAATGGTGCAAACCCTGCACGCCATCAATTCTATAATATTTATAATCAATCTCAATATCCAACATATGCTATAATATTAGTATAAAGCATATATAAATTAAGTTCATCCACGAACTCACGCTTGGGATTATACTTACCTGAGCTAATTGAAATACTCTGTCCAGTGCTCAATATCTCTCTCCCGTGCACCAAATTTGGATCCTATACACAATTTAATGCCTCTAAATATATATCAAATGCAACAATTTCATGAGGAAATGTCGTGCAAGTTTTGCTCATGAACATTTCCACTTTAACGTTTTCTGCATTTTTTGGCTAACTTATATTGATCGTAAATCACTTATTTTAAGATATTTAAATTTTAACTTTGGATATTTTATTCTTCTATATGAATAATAAAAATAGGAATTTTGAATCTCTATTAAATTCTCTTCTTAACACTTATATTTACACGTGACAACTTTCATTGATAGTTTTGTTTGCTTTCTGTCTTGTTTTGTTATAAAATAAAAACAATCATACATAAAAGTATTTTTTTCATTTTTTGTATAATTTGCTTAGGTAATAGAGATCACCAACGTCATCTAGATGTCTAAAAACTCACATGACTCATTATGAAAAAATTATTAAAATTCAAACAATTCAGTACAATTTCTTAAACCTCCATACAGATTTGTCTTTGTCCGATTTTACTATTTTCCTTATATATCACTCATTTCAAAACCAAATTGTGTGATTTTGGTTGTTATGGTTCATAAAATCTTCTAGTTTCTATATTGATATTTCTTGTTAACAAATTCATTGTACACAAAGAGAACCATCCCTTACATCTCACTGTTTCATTTTCAGACAAAAACAGAACATGTTGTAATGTAAACATTCTTTATCCTAAAATGAAAATCAAATTCTCCTAGGGTTAATTTTCATTATTTCACAACAAATCCAACCTATAAACATAAAAATTTCATTTTAAGGTCTGTATCTATTTTTAAAATTATGAACTTTAATGCAAAATTAGAATTCATACAAGTTTAGTTACTTGAATTCGGCTAGGTTTTCGAATGGATTTCCTATCAATTTTTATAAAGTAGCTTGTATTCTTGTTTGGAATTAAAGGGAGTAAATTTCTAGAGGGCTAGGGTTTGTTTCCTTTGTGTTTTTCATTTTGTAATGAAAATGAACTCAACTTTGGTATGTTAATAAGTTTTTTTTTGTAGTTTTCCATCTTTTACACTTTTCTTTCACTTTATTCCATGCCCTTTTAATTAAACGCTTCTCCCCTTTTTCCTTTATATTATGCATTTTTTCAAATGCATTTGAATTCCACACAAATGCAAATAATTGTTCATATGCTTATGAATGCAGCTATGTTCAAAAATCTTGGTTTTTTATTCTTTTCACTATAATTCTTTCTATGACGCCCAAAATTTAACTATTACCCGATATTATATAAATATTACTTACAGGTAATACCTAAATTCTGAACATCATAGTTTAGTATAAAGTTTCCAAATTTCGAAATATAAATATTCACACATTTATATGGAAATAAATACATACATCCTTCATTACTAAAAACATATTTATAAGTTTTACAGAATCCAGTTAGGGTTATATAGGAAAAGAATTTAAACTAATCCTATCTCAAAATTAACCCTTATCAAAAAGAGTTTCAAATACATTTTCTGAACGCATATGAAAAACAGGAGAGAGAAAATTTCCAGTGCTCCGCCCACCTTTTCCTTAAGTTCGTACTGCGAGTCAAAATGTCCAAAACTGCTCACCTTTCGATCCAAAATGTTTCCTAGGAAATCTGCCGGACGTGGCAGGTTTTCAAATTTCGTGAGTTACGAAACTCAATAAGTAACACTTATCAAATGGACAACCATCCCTCATTCATTCAATATAATAAAAATATTCAACAAAGAACATGTCAAACGCAAGAATATTTCAATTCAATTTTATTCTTAACATTCATATTAATTCAAATTATATATATATATTCATAGTATAAGATATAATCACAACTTCATAGTTTATAAAAATGCACATATACACATAGCTAAGTTATAAATTTCCATCATTTTGGGCAGAAATCAGCACAGTACGCGGGGTCGTCCATACTACGCGTGGTGGTCAGGGGTTACGCGGTCTCGCCTCCACCCCGCGTGGTCGGCCCAAACTATGCGTGGTCGGCCCAAACTACGCGTGGTCAGAGCGACCTCGCGTACTTTGGGGCCACGCCGCATACCTCGCTGTTTCTCCGGCTGCAACTTAACACCAAACACATTTTCCTCAACAACACTTCTCACATAACACTTATCATTTCCTATCATCATTTCTCATAAACACACTCATTCAAAATCACAATTTAACCTCAAATACATCTCAATATAATTATAACAACATCCTTAGCATCAATAAAAACATGTCTCAATACACAATATGACAAATTTTCAATCAACACAATTTCAATGTCACATATCATACACTTTCTCAATATCCATAACAAAATTTATAACTTGCATATACAATGTCATATTATGATCATGTGACCCATAAATGCACTCTATGTGCTTATTTATACTTCCACTTGGTTTTTAAATTACGCCCTAATTTGGCCATAAACCGATGTTTGCAAACAAACCTTTCGGTCGGAGTTTTGGTTATATAAATTGGATATCCAGTAAATCGCCCTATTTTGGCCTTTATTCGCCCCATTTTGGCCTGACACATTCGTATACACGTCTGTATATCGAATATAATCCATTGTGCCCGGAATAGCATGTTTTATATACTATCCAAAATATTGTGCGTTAAGCACTAAGACATTATGCACAAAGCACCGAATGTCAATAACAGTATGCACAAAGCACCGACGTTTGCACGAAATGTGCTATAACCACTCCCTCATGAAATTCCTTTATTTACTTAGATTCTTATAACACATATTGACACATGTTTACTAAGAACCTAAGTGTATGAATGTCATGTACTCTATGTATCATTAACATACCATCCATTTCATCAACATATCATTTCATCATTTAAGATGAAATCAC
>CANYCX010792597.1:0-14061 GCA_948193385.1 Breynia disticha f. nivosa
GAATCCATAACTGCAATCTGGATGTTGTAAAGTGCCACCCAATATTTAGTTTTTTGATCCTCTAATTTGCTTTCTCAATTGTAGATGAACCCAAGTCATCTTCTGTTGTACTAATTCCCTTATCAATAATGTCCCATACTTCTTGAGACAAGAAGTGTGTTTTCATTTTGAAGGCCTAATAATCATAATTATCACCACAAAATATAGGAAGTGGTATTTGTTTGGTAAATTGGTCACTAGCCATAGTTTGTGAGTTAGGACTAGAATATAGTTATGGGTTTGTTTTGTTTACGCCCAATACTTGATCGTAGACAGCTCTAATATCATTGTAGACAAAGGTTTGCAGTTTTTCCTTATAGTGTTTTGGTGTTTTAGTAGCTAGTTGATGGGTTAGTTGTGTTTGTAGGTTGGAGATGTAAGGCAAGAATGTGATATGTAGTTCATTCATTCATATCAACAAATGGTACATATGAGACATATTTATACCAAAGGCTTTAACCTAGAAGAACAATCTAGTCCTAATTCTTCCACATGTATCTAGATATTTCCAATTAATATTTTCTCTAACTTTCTATATATTAGTCTTATCTATTGCTCTAGATTTTTCTACATTATTTTGAAATTACAATTACATTTCTAGAACATTTATTACCTAAATCATTCTTCAAAACACATTAATTCTAATAAGGGGAGAGAGTGAGGGGAGAGAGAAGTAGATAGAGAGGGAGAGTGGTAAAGAGGGAGAAGGGGAAAGAGAGGGATAGAGAGAGAGAGAACTTATCCCAAAGAAAATCAAACTGAACATGGGTAAGATACTTGGTTATAATATTTGCAATTTGATCAATAGTAGATATAAATTGAACTTGTAAAACATTAGTAACCACTAATTCATAGAAAAATGAGTCAAACAATGGACACCTAGTTTTGAACACAAAGAACGAAGCAACTAATTCAGCAGGAGTATTATCAATCGCCTTATGCTCATTTCTATGAAAGAACTGTAGTGCCACAAAATTTTCCCTAATAAACTAATTATATATGTTGAAACATCGACAAATTTAATATTAATAAGTGTGTAACATTCCCATCCTTAAATCATATAATTAATAAGATAATTAAAATAATTAATAAAATTAATAATTTAGTTGATAAATTGAAGAAACTAGAGGTTTAATATGAGTTGATTTAGAGTTGATTAAGGTTATATGTAAATAAGGAAATGGTTGCGGCGAAATTAAAAGTACAGAGGGTTGAAGTAAAGTACAAGGCGTGGGCACTGCCCCTATTTTTTAAAATTATAACATGCATTTTTCTAAAAATACAAGAGGTGGCTGTAAAGTATAAGGGGTGGCCAAAAAGTACAAGGAGTGGCCGTAAAGTACAAGGGGTGGGCACGACCCCCTTTACTTCAATGCACAATGTCGTGGATGGTAAGTGCGTGTACTTTTCATCCACTGCATGTAGTTTGTTAAGTGGCAAAAAATTAAGCTGCTTTGGAAATTGAACTAGGAGCTGGGATGTTAATAGAGCAGGGGAAGATGACGAGGCTTTTGGGGAGTTTTTAAAAGGGAAATGAAAGCAGGTGAAGGCTCAGAATTGAGATGAGAAAGATAGAGAGATATAGCGAGAGAGAGAGAGTGATTTAGCAGGAGGAACAAAATAGTCGTAAGAGACACGATTATAGGGAGATTGGAGCAGGCTCGTTAATTTGAAGGATTTATATGAATAGAGAGCTGAGTAATCCCGACTCACTTTTAATTAAGTCTAGTTGTGTGAGCACTTAAATGAAAGATAATTAAACGGGAATGGCATGATGTTTGCGAATGAATATTAGTGGATATAGATTTATATGGACTATTAAAATTGCTAGCGTGTGAGAAATTATTATTGAGACATGCAAGGGTTGCATATATGCTACGAGGATGTCAGTCGAAGTGTTTTATTTGATGATTTATTTCTGATTTGAGTTTGAATGAATCATGCATGTAAATCACCGAAAGATATAATTACATGCATATGGAAATTGAACACACGTGCATATGGTTGATTTATGTGTTGTGATAGAAATAACATAGTTATAGGTGAAAGTCCTTTAAAGATAAAAAGAAAAAAAATATATGATAAATATTTTTTTAAAAAAAACAACTATAATGAAATAACTAAGATAAGGAAGATCATTACCATTCATGACTTTAGATCCATAGAAATAATCTTATTATCTATTAGATGATAAATAATTACATTGTATTATAAATAGTGGTGAATAATATGGTAAAATAAGAAAATAACCATGTAGGTAAGTGAGTAGTCTAACTCACTTAAAATATACTTAATATGCAATGTTAATATTACTATTATATGATTGTTTGATAAATGGTAAAACTGAAAACAACTGAGCATATATGATCGAAATATGATTTCATATAGATGATATCTTATAAATGGTAAAAATGGAAATGATTGACTATACGTTATGAAAATGCGAACATGCATATGCGAAATGAAAGCATGAACAGCTACATTTACGTTTATTCACCGATATACGATTGCATGATTGCATTGATTGATATGGATACGAGATATGGATATCTAATAAGATATGGATATGATAGATATGGATGTGATATGATATGGTATTGGTAGAGAGATGGTTTGGTGATATAATGATCGATCATATTGGAGAGGAAGCATGGAGAGGAAGATACCGAGTATATTGCATAATTGATTTACATTGCATGACGAGATATACAGAGTTATCGTATATGAATGAAATGATCACATGGAATCGTATATGAATGACATGATTACAACAAACACACTTCAATTATTACATGGCTTATATATGAACGTGAATGTATAAATACAATTATGACCATAGACGATGTGATTTGAATAGACAAGAAAAACGAATACAAATCAAGTTACATAATATATGAGTAATAAAGAAAAAATACGATAACTAGATACAAAGAAAATGAAGATAAGCCCAATACTTAAATAAATAGATAAATTAAGGTTGAAATCATAGAAATGCTGAAATTGTTAAATTCTTATATGTGATTACTCACTGAGCCCGCAACTCACACAACTACGATATACGTGTTTCAGGAACAGGAAAAGAACAAAGATTCACAGAAGTTAAGTAAGAAAATGGGCTGCTCCTCAGCATTTCCTCTCTTTACAGTCAAATAGGATCATATGTATAGTTATATGTCTAGATAGTTGTTGTATGATATGTGTGTTGTTATGTTTATATGAAATGACAATTATATGAAATGAAATAAATAGGTATGCTTTATAATAAGTTAACAATTGGTTGATTACAGGAATACAACAGTTGCATACAAACCATGCCTAAAAACATGAGTCATGCATTGCAGAGGAACATGAATATGATAGTATAATAGAGGTATTGCCCATGGGATGTATTACATTAACACAATCTATGTTCTATACCGAGCTACAGGTCGGGCTGTATACTACTATACGTATACCTGACGTATGATTTTAATGACAGTATTATTACAGAAAAAAGTTTTTAAATATTTTGCATTATAAGAAATAGAAAGGTTAATCACATGATTAAATACGTAATAAGTATAGGATGTTTTATTTTTACATCAGAGCAGGGAAATGATCCCTAGAAATAGATGCATGTGTTATTATGTGCATTGTGTGATATGTGTATATTTATAAATAAGATGACTCAGCTATAATAGTAACTAGAGAGAGAGGAAGCAATAGATCCTTATACTACAAAAAAAAGGAATAGGTGAATCATAATATTAGAAATTTTATAATTCAGTACATCTACAATAATAATAGTAAGTGTTTACAGAGAATCCTTAAAGAGTTTATTACAGATCAGATTTAAGAATCTGACAAATTTAAAGAAAATGGAGAATCAAAATAATTTTTATGAAAGCAAATTTAGCACTAGCTAGATATTGTTTAAGAATCTGATAATAAGTGTTATGATACAGGAAGCCTTAGAAGATTAGTTGAATTTCATGGTATTGAAAGGTGATACACATAAATGGTGAATAACAATTTTACATAGCAGAGAATTTTCTTTAGCATTTATTTTGAATGCTTTTTGAGGAAAATTCAAAGGAAGGTATATATCAGAAGTGTATATATATGGATATTAAATATAAAGAATATTTTGTTTAAAGTAAGGGATTATGGATGTGGAGTAATATAAGATGGAGTTTATACAGTCGTTAGATTATGTTGACGATCTTATAGAGAATGAAAAATATGAGAAAGGTGAAGTGACCAAGAATATATGAACGTAAATTAATAAGATTAAAATGATAAATACTATAAAAAATTCCAAATTTTGAATACCTTCATTTCAGATGTTTTGTGAAGAAGGATTTAAACGAGGATATCGTAAAGCAGGAATATAAAAAGGTATAGAACATTGATTAAGGAGAGATATATTGTGGACAAATCAGAGATTTCCAAAAAGACATTCTGAATTAAATAAGTAAATGAATGTTAACAAAAATGTGTTAGAATTATAATTACTGTAACAGGATGTTAGATCAAATACATCCTTAGTCAATATTAATTGAGATAGAAGTAAAGGAGCAGGATTTGGGTTCAATAAAAATAACGAAATTTTTAGAATCTAGTCATAGGGATATACTGGATAGTAATAAAGATGAACGAGAATTTTACAATGGAAATAATTATTGAACTAAAAAAACAAAGAAAAGTGGTATTTTATGGGGAAAGAAAATGGATGCTTAATTGATTAATGTTAGCTAGACAAACCTCTAAGATGAGTTATGAAGGATGTAAAGCTTGATTGTCATGTATGGATGATAGAATAATAACAGGTGAAAGTATGAAAAGATCTTGGAGAAAGAAAATCTATGTTTAATGATGGATGTCAACAAAATGAGCTTTGTAAGATGATTCGAGGAGCATATGAGATCTATTGACACATGTAATTGGTAGAATAATTGTGTGAAAGTGAAAAGAAGAATCAATAGTGCAACAATGTCTAGTAATCAAATATGTATCAATAGTATTGTTTGATAGTAGAATAGAGTTTGCTATTGAGATAATGACTGATACAGTATCAATATTGATACATCTGTACAGAAGAGCACCAGCTAAATTAAAGAAGTTGAAGAAGTAATTATAAAGGTTACTTAATAGAAGGTTTATATGAGTGATTATTATATTTTGGAAAACACTGGTATTAAATGTAAAGAAGAAAGAAGGAATTTTTGGTTGTGTATTGACTATAGAGAAACTTAACCAAGTAGCAATTAAGACTAAATATTTGCTACTTTGAATTGGTGATTTATTAGATCAGTTGTAGTGTGCGATTATATTTTCAAAGATTGAGATATTAACAAGTAAAGAGGGCATAGGAAGACATTCTAAAGATTGTTTTCTGAATTTGATATAGTTATGAAGAGTTTTAAGTCATTCTATTTAGCTCAATAAATGCTTAAACAACATGTGAACCCCAATTTTAGAAACTTCATTTTAAAATAAACAATGATTTTCGCACCATTTTTTTTCTTTTTAAAAAACTTAAGTATGAGATAGAAAACCATTAGGAATAAAGTTTACAAATTATTTCACAAAGACTAATATTGGCCTTACACGAAAATAGCGTTTGAAATGCGGAAGCAATGGAAAATATTTAACATGCTATTTTTATAAATCACATCTATACTAATGCATGTATAGATATACAATCATACACAAAAACCAATTAGGAGCTCGACTTTCAGTACCGCACCGCTGGCCTCACCGATCACTTAGTCCCGTCGTTAATACCTATCACTCTGCACATATTCAATAGCAAAACAAAGGTGAGTATATAAAAATACTCAGTAAGTGACCCTAGTGTGGTTAAGCTGGTGCACAGGGGAACCTTCGGCCAATACGGGTGTGCTTATGGAACACAAAGTCGTATTCGCGCCTAACTTCCCTAATTGCTCGCCGTAGCCATGCCACAAACAATTCTTTATGTGTTTTTATGTCTTATGAATCATTCTAGGTCATTTTCTCACTTCAGATATTCATTAGCACATTATTCAAGCTAAAATTAGGTTTCTGGACCACATTAACGATGTTTATCAAGCCATTAACGTACGTTATTCATCAGCTCATCCTTAGATTTCCATTACAAGAATAATGTATGTTTTACCAAGTATAGCATACGTTATTTATCATTAACGTGCGTTATTTACCAAAATAACATATGTTAATGCAATACAAAACCATTCTGTCCACATTTAATTCAATTCTGAGACTTAGGCAATTCATATAACCTCAAAGCATATCAAACCAACCTTATTAGCCTCTAAATCAACCATTTTATACATCTTTAAGCCACACACAACATCCATAATTAATTAATGCAAATATAACACAATTGATGCGAACTCTGTGAACACTACTACCACAACCCTCTAGGCAAGTATACCTATCAACTAGTAATATAGCTGCAGACTATCAGATGTCGATCCCACGAAGACGGTCAAGTACTACTACTATCAACCCAAACTATTATCTAACCGGACAAATATTGAGTATGAAAATAAAATAATTATTACTAGAAAAACTAAATTACGCAATCAATAGCAAGGAAATAAGAACAATGCAAATTAAGTGGATGGATTCAAATGGAGAAAAATGGATACCTAGACTCAACTCCTCTTATGACTTATACTTGTATAACTCAATTAATTTGGGAATTAATGAACATTGGACCGCATGAATGTCTATTCTTTGCTAAAATATCTCTCGATTAGATTAACAACTAAGACTAAGTTGATTAGCCAAAATCTCTTTTAAACTAAAACCCCTAATCCAGCATTAAGTTTCGTACATTCCTCTATTAACATTACACTAATACAGTGAAGTTCTGTAATTCTATCTCTAGAATTGCAGGCAACTCCTTTCAATTATAGGAAACCTAAATTGCAAGATGATTTCTCAACCTATCAATGCAAAGTCATAAAAAACATTCAACAGCACAATTGAATCTAAATAAAATTCATTAAAACCACAAATCAATCAAGTCATAACCTATAGTTCAACATAAGATTCGTCTAATCTAGATATTCATAACAAATCTAGCTCATGTTCAAACTAAATCCAATAAACAAAACTAAAGATATCCATGCAAAAGATAGAAAACCCATTGGAACTCTTACAAGATCAACAGTTCAACTATCTAGCACAAGAATCTTCGTAATGGTTGTCCTCCAGCTCGAATTTCTGTTCCTTTCGCTCTGAACTTGTGTGTCTTGGTCAGCTAAGCTCTGAAAACTATGTAACCTTGTGTTTGGCTCTTAAAATCCTTTATATACTGGGGTTATTTCTGCACCCTGTAAGTTGCGAACGCCCATGGGAACGGCCTTAAAACCGTTTTTTGGGCCGTTTAGACCTAAACTATGCTCTTCATCATTGGAAACAGGAATGGGAACGAATATGGAAACTGTTCCATAGGCCGTTCTAGATTGTAGTAGTGACTGGAATGACCATTTTGGCCATTCTGCTGGTTGTTCAGAACTGCATGTATCGCATTTCTTCACGATTTCGCTCCGTTTCGATCAACATTTCGCCTTTTTCGCTCCAAAATCCACGAGTGGCCTAAGGATATGAAAAAGTATGGAGATTATGCAAATATGTTGCCAAATTTAGTCTAAAAACCAGAGAAATACCGTGAAAATAAATATAAAATATATGTATAAAATAGCATTTATCAAATATCACCACACTTAAGCCTTTGCTTGTCTCAAGCAGATAGTAAAAAATCATACTCCAAGAATAAGAAAACAAACATGGGTTTCTCTAGCAATATAGTTCCATACAGTCTCAGATATAACCAAGAAGAATAAATCCAAAAACAACGCATAAACAATAATGACCAAAACCTAAATTCAGATAATTTGACTAAACAACATATTCAAAATTTACTGAGAGACGATCCCGTGTGTGTGTGTAAACTAACTCCAAGTAAGTTTCAACACTTATTGAAGAACTGTTGACAATTAATAATACTGAGACTGTAGTGTAAATATAGTGCAATAAATCTCAACAAACATAATAAAGTAGTTAGAAACAAAGTTGGTCAGTAAGATATTTTAAAATTTGAGTGCGTTTTACGTTCCATCTCGATTTTTTCACTTACTCGATTGCTACAAACTCATTTTCTTCATAACATTCTTACTCGGTTTCCCTCATCACGAATATTTTCTCTTTTTACGCGAACACCTCCCACTTTTGGTGGTTGTCCCTGATCACTCAAGAAAATTGCGACAAAAATCCTTTGCATACTCATATTTTAAATACCAGACAGAGGAGTAGAGTCTTAACTTTACTAAACTAGAGTATAAAAAATTCAACAATCAAAATTCACTCTTTTTTTTGTTGCTTACGAGTTTAGGTTCAATTGAGCAAGGACACATTTCAAAGCACAACAAAATCATATCTCAAATATAATTGCACATTGTTAGTAAGTTTGAAAAAAAAAATTTGGTTAGCCACAAATATTTAAAAGACAATAAGAATATTATTAAGTGTATACAGTCGTAAGATAAAAATCAGAACTCACCCAAAATTAGTTTGGCGTGCTAAAAATGGGAGTACAATTAAGAATACAACAATGCCTAGTTATTTAAATCAAAAAAATCGCATATTTTTTTAAAGGTCATTCCCAGTTATGATTATATAGTTGAACATATGCACATGACTACATAAACTCATCACTGGCCAGAAACTAAATATTACTAAACATTCAATTAATACACGAGACATTTTTCATGATATGAACCTCATCACCACACTTTTAGAACAATACATTGTCCTCAATGTATATAAAAATAAAGATGAAATAAATAGTGAATAAAAATGAAAAATGACAGAAATTTCCCTGAGATGTTTCCCGAGGACTCTTAATGCTGGACTCGTCGACGTTAAGAGAAAGAACTGAAGAAAAGAAAACATAATGAACATTAAGTTTACTATTCTTCAGTACACGAGTTCCAAAAAATACAAATAAAAAGATAAAAAAACAAAAAATAAAATAAAATAAAAGTAAAAGGAAGAAATCAAATCCTAAGTCACATCGACGTCCTGGACGTGTCAGTCGTCGCCCTACTGGTCATCGTCTCTATGTGGCGACGGCAGATAATACGACTGGTAGGGCTCGTAGTAGGGTTGGGGGAGGAATGTAGGGAGGTGGCTGGATCTGGAAATGCTGGAATAACTGCTCCACTTTGTGCTCCAGTGCTAATATGTGTGTCGATTGTGCTAGCTGCTCCCTGTGCATATCAATCTGCCGCTGTGACATAGCGACTAAGGAGACGCTGATCTGGTCGAGCTAGTAGGACTGACCAATGGGCTGTGGTGGCGCTGGTGCCTCTGGTACTGGCACCTCGCCTGGCTGCTCCTCCTCCTCTGCTGGAGGGTGCTCCTCCTCATCACCCCGCTTCAACCGATAGTGCCAGACGCCGTCGATCTGAACCTTGTCAACTAACCTCATCCGCCAGAGAACTCCTATGTCCAAGTACTCTGCGGAGGTCATCATAGTCATCGTTGGCAGGCGCTGGAAGCGATGGATCCCATGCACTATCTTAGTAGCATAGTGCCCCGAATATATCCCTGCACTTTCCCCGAATATATCAAATGGTGGTAAATTTTTAATAATAATTTTAGTGGTTATAAAATTTATGTCATTTATTGTGGGAATATTCTTTTATATTTTTAAAACTTTTTCACAGAGATAAAAAGTTTATATGTTTCATTTTTATAGATATTATATACTTTTTAAAAATTATAAATAATGTGATACTTTCAATATTTACTTCTCTTCAAAAAATATGAAAATGAAAAAAGCAATAAGATAATAGTGACCAAAAATATTATTCATGCATTGATAAAAAGAAATAGTATTTATACATATAGTAATATATTTTATGAAAAATAAAATGATGTCTAATTAAATAATAATAATAAAAATAATAATAAGATATTATTGATAGTTTTCATTATCGTTCATCAACTAATTTTCTATCTTCTCAGCTCATCTAATTTCTAAAGTCATAGCATTTAACTAAAACAATTAATATTGTTAGTTTGGTAATGACATGGATAACAACATATTGTGTATCTTATCAACTCATAAAGTTCTAAATACTTAATATTTAGTCAAAATTAATAACATCACCTAAAATGAATTAATACTATTGTTTAAAATGTAAGCACATTTAAATTTGAGCAAATTATTTAAAACAATAGAACTGGAATACTTTTGATATATTTTAAATTATAACATCACCTATTAGTGAATACGGCTCGATTCGAGTTGATTTTTTAATTGAATCACTTACCAAACTAAAGAACTTGTTTTTTCTTTCAGAAATTCTACAGCATAACCATGGTTTAAACAAATTGATCAGTTCGGTTAGCTACCTATTCAGTTTCGTTAGCCACTGGTTTGCTTCTGTTTGCAATTCAATCAATTCTTTGTTTTGTGCTTCAAAAAGAAAGTTACTCTACAGATAAAATCTAATTATTTTTGTACTGTTATTCTTTATACTACTTTCAACATATTGATTATTTTTAAAGATTATAAAATAAGCACTATTAGATTTAATGGTAAAGCGCAAAAAAATATATATATTCATCTCATTGTCATCTCTAATTGATGGTTTTCACAAAAGATAAGAAAAGGAGCTTTACCCTTTTTGCCTAAGCTTGACAAATGTATATACATGTGTGCGCGCATATATATATGTGTGCGTGCGTATGTGTATGAGTAAATGAAAACAGCAAAACAACTGCTGAAACTGAAATAAATGATTTTATTTCTGTTTCAACAAATTATGATGAAAGCAAAACACAATATTTTCAAGCTTCTAATTTGGGACAAACGCTGGCGCTGGGGTTTGCCATGGAACCTGCAGGCCACATTATGCAGTCAGAAAGCTTGAAATAACGAATCGAACTGATCCAGAGAAGTATATATAACGAAAGCAATGAATGACATACAAATATCTGCAAAACAAGGCTGTTTAGAAACTGGATCTTCTTCAAATGGTGGTGGGGCTTGACCATAAACCATGTCGCAACTCATATCTTCAAAGTCTGCTCACAAAATTAGGCTAATTGAAATATTCATTGTTGGTTTTTTTCAGAAGAAATGAATGTGTCAAATGTGGAAAACTTACTGGGGATCATAGTTAATGGAAGACCAAAATCATTGGTGAAGAAATCCTGAGTAGGAATCTTGCACATATTTACACACATTCCAACACACCCGCTATTTTCTAGGTACCTGCAGAAAAAAACTTGAGGAGATCCACCTCGAGCATGCATTTTGTAAAGACGCAATAAGAAACAAATGGGTTCGATATCACAGTTTTACCAAAAACCACATAACAATCAATTATGTGTCTATACCAATTATAAAGCTTTTACATATACCACGACTCATCGATATAAAATCCATTAATGTTTTTCTTTTTTTTCACACAGGATAGAAACTAGCCTAGCTAGAAAAAAATGAATCTCTAGATTACAAATCAATGCTCTTCCTTTCATTTGAAATATAAACATTATACCTGCATTTTTTTATACGAACTCCACTTCTCTGCATCACCCCATTTACTTCCACTTCTATCACCTAATGAAGCATCACATACAAAATAAAGCTGGTGAGTTTCAGAGCAAAATGTTTTGAAGCGTGAACACGAAAGACGCAATCAATCTAAAGCGAAAGCTTTTTTTTTTTTCATTCTACTGTGAATGAAACAGAAGAGAAAAGGGAATAAACTCACCTCAGAAGGCCCTACAAGCCATTGAAAGAAAGGAACAGTGAGGGCTGCATTGAATTCTGCAGCCCATCTCGTCGGTGGAAACAGTTTTTTGAACTGTAATGGCAGAAGTAAAATGAGATTGCTAAACTGAACAATGGGATATGTTTTCATTCTCACGAATAGTAAGGTAAACAATTTCAATAAAACAGTCTTACTTAACTATTAAGAATGAACTCACGTCGAATAAGTTGAAGAATGTGAAGTTGTTAACAATGATATAGATTGAGAGTGTCAATTGGTTTTGTATTAGAAAGGTTCACAATCTATACGGACTCATAGATTTTAACATTAACTTCAAATAACTCAAAAATTTAAACAAACTCAACTTTTACAAATGCTCCCTTCTTATGCCACACCCACAAAAATTACTAATAACTGTCGAAAACGACTTTATTTCACCATAAATAATCAATTCTAGTACTAAAAAATAGATTCTACCATATTTTTATTAACCAAAAAACCTTAAATTGAACTACAATTCAAACATTAAGTATCGAATTGAATAAAAAAAGTTTAGATACAATATTATATCTTAAACAAAATATTTGGCCCGAAATTAAATTTTACTCCTTTAATAGTATATCCTTAATCAAATGTAGTTCAACTTATAGTCTAATAGCGTTAGAGTTTTCTGCTACAAAATTTTACGGATTTAACGACCAAAAATGAATCGTTGATTGCATTTAGCAATAAAAAAATGGTAAGTAATATTCCAAATTGTTGGACGCTAAAGCATTCGTGGTCACTAATTCAGCATTAACGTGATATATTAGCGTCCACGTGCACATTAGTTAATATCTTAAGAATTCACAAACCCTATTCCTAATAATTAGAATTCCGAAAACTAACTTCAACTAAGAAAAAATGTCAACCACCAAATTCTACTAGATTAACATCTTATCCTTATCTTCAATTGAAACAACATTCCAACATCAATTTGATAAGTGCAAGCACTAACATCATACAAACATTGGATGAAGAAGCAGAGAAATGCTGAATGAACCTGTTCAGGAGCACCAGGCGGAAGCATAGACAATAGAACTTCGCGAACAACTTCTTGTTGCTGCAACCTGTTTCTACCTTGAGTAACTCTCTTCGATACATCAACAAAACTTTCATAATCATACTCAAGCCAACTCTTCTTTTTGGCCTCACCACCTTTAACTGGAGCTGCAAACTTCTCCATTTTCCTGGCAAACAAAGTCATAAATGCTTTCTCAAAGAACCCATCAACGTACTTTGTTTTCTGTCCCAATGGAGCTGGCTTTCCTGTTGGCTCTGCTATTCTACAGTATGTGCAGTTTCTTCTTCTTCTTCCAGGCCTGTTTCTTTGCCATGATAGAGATGGAGAAGGTCTGAAGCGGATCGTTTGGAGGCCTAATACCTCCATGGGAGTGGTTCTGTTCACTAATTATGCTTCAGTTGAATGTTGGTGTTACTGTTTTTTCTTTTAATTTTTTTCAAGTTTTATGGATATGAATGTGTCTACGTGGTTGGTTCATTAGTTGTTTGGTGTTTTTGTAATCTTTATCTCAAAAATTGAAGGCCATATGAAAGAACTAAAAAGGAGAGTTGTAGAATCTCTATCATGCTTTTACTGGTTGGAATTTAGGCACGATCATACTTCCATAGGAAATTAAAATTAAATAAAATAACCTTCAAAAGGGTGTACGGAGTTTATAGTTTTTTTTTTTTTAAAGCAACGGAGTTTATAGTTAAGAGTACATAAGTGTACAAAATGTTCATTATTTTTTTTACAAGAAATAACCTATATAGATTTAGCGGTTGAATAAATGGTTAACTATCAATAATTAATTAGAAAAATTATTAGATTAAAAAGTATTATAATTTAAAAATAATTATGTTTAATTTAAATAACAACAAATTAATATTTACTTCAAACTAACATGACAACAAATTAAAAATAATATTTTCAGTTTAAATGCAACACTAGTAAAGTATTTAAATGAAATTTTGTTCACTCGCTTTTTTCAAAATCCAAACAAAATTATGGTCTTGTTTGGTATAATTAAGAAACTTCCCGGGAACTTAATTACTGAGAAAGTAAGTTACTTGGGAAGTAAATTATTGAGGAAGTATGATTTTTGTGTTTGGTATAAAAATGTACTTCCTGGGAATTGATCAAAAAATTTTATTGTATACCTATAATGCCCTTGGTAGAATAATGCCCTTGTCATACTAA
>CANYCX010792775.1:0-14163 GCA_948193385.1 Breynia disticha f. nivosa
TGTACTTGTTAAAATAGGGTTGAAATATGTACATGACTATATTTGTGAGCATTTGACATAAGTTGTATTTTTGAAAGACGTATTTTGATACAATATATGGGTTGTAAGTTTTGGAATAAAAGGGTTTGGAAAACAATTGTATTTTAGATGTATTTAAATTCTATTATTTAATATTGTTTTTAATTAAACAAATTGATTTCCGAATTTAAGTATCATTTGTAGGAGGGAAGTATACACAAATGATAGTTGAATTCGTAGGTCACATTTTGTTCTTTTGTCATATACACACGGCATTAGAAAGGAGACAAGGTAAACGCTTCTTTTATTAAAGTTTTGATTTTTATAAATTAGTTTTCAACTTATTGTCAATTGTGTTGTTAATCACGATTTTGGTGAGATTTTAAGTTGTCTTCTATGTGTTTTTCTGTGTTTTCCGCTTCAATAGGTCTTTAGACATGTAGAAAATCCAACAAAATTCACAACCATCATCCCATGGTAAATAATATTACATATTATTAGTTTATTATCAATTATTATTTTATTATTTTTTAATTATTTTAACATATAGATCAGAACATTCTTTTGAAAACTAGCAAAAGATTGAAATAGTTTAGTAGGTATAAAATTACTATAATAGTGAATGATATTTTTGAGCAAATAAATGTTCTCTTATTTGAAATAATAACAGAAACTTTGGTTGAAATGTCTATTGAAGTTTTACACAAAATCGACAAAAATTTTTAAATTATATTACCATAGACGATAAGTAAAATTATTGTAATAATAAAGATTTTTCATGTTGCCATGAATATGAACAAATATGATCCAAATAATATTTGTTTTGAAATAATCAAAATATTTGATTATTTTATTTTTCAAGATGTGATACTTAAAAAATATTTACCATAAAAAAATAAAACAGAAGCAATATCCAAAGATATAACTTGAATTACAAAAATTTTAAAAAAATAATAAATTCTTCAATCAAGAAACATATTAAATTATCTTTAGCATTTAAATTATCCAAAGATATATCTTGAATTACAAAAATTTTTTTAAAAAAAATTCTTCAAAAATTTAAAAAACTTAATACCCTTTAATCAAGAAACATATTAAATTATCTCTAGCATTTAAATAAAATTAAAAATTAACGACAAATCATTAAAAATAACAATAAAAAAATGACAAGAGTAATTCTAAATTAATGACATTTATACATTATTATAAAATAATTAATTTTTTATATATTAAAATGATCAAATCTAAAATTGAGCAAATTAACTTTATTTTTTTTATAATTCAAGCAAACAAAAGAATAGATAAATAATGTCTCAAAAAAAAAAGAATAGATAAATAATAAATTATTATATTTTGTATAATATTTTTTATAATATGAAACGATGATATGGCCAATTATGATGTCAATACAGTTTATGAATACTTTATAATAAATGCCGTCTATGTTATATAATATGACATATACTCTAAATGACATAATTTTTTAAATTACGGAAATTTTACTAGTTTTTATATGAAAATGAGGTGCCTTCTAATTATTTTATTTGAAATAATATAATCATAACAAGAAGTTCAGATCCACCCTTTTCTTTTTTGTGAGAAAAGCTGCTTATACTGCATTATATATAATTGCAATCATCAACAATCATACAAAAAAAGTGAGTAATGAGCAGTGAACACAACATTTGTAACCATGTTTTAAGCAGATTATTTCATCAACAACATCTCTAATATCCAATCTGTACATCTCCAAACCTCGCAATCTGTGTCTCAATTAAAGCGTCCATGTCGAGAGTTCAGAGTTCGGCAAAGCAGAGCAGCTTGAATAACACGAAAGAATATCATAATGTACATCTCTGAACCACACTAAACAACTGCTATTAATACCACCTAATTCTTCTTGATGACTAACTTCAAAACGGTGTTCATTTACAGTTCTCAATATCCAATTCAGACCTACTTCTGTAAAATCTGCACAGAATCACATAAAGCATAAAGCTCAGTGAACTCAAAAATGCTACAAGCCAATAATACTTATCAAGGCGAGATTCTTTCATGTCGTCAGAGAACCAGCTTTCTTCTCCTGTTGAACTAGTAAAAACTTCAATTAAAGATATCAGTAAAGCACTCAAAAAGCTTCCAACTCCAAACACACTAGTGTATAATGCAATTCCCATTGTTTTCATTTTCACCGGAGCTTCATTATAGAAAAACTCTTGCATTCCTACTACTGTGAAGATATCTGAAATGCCTAACAGAATGTACTGTGGTAACAGCCAGAAGATGCTGAAAGGAACTGTTTCAGAATGATCAGCTGGCATTTTTTTGCATATCTGAAGCCTTTTTGTTTCAACAAGTGCTGCAATTACCATTGCTATTATAGACAGCACCATTCCTGTCCCCATTCTTTGCATTACAGTGACACCCTTTTCGCGGCCAGTGATTTTTTGCATGATAGGTACCAGGACTGTGTTATAAAGTGGCATGAGTAGGATTATAGACGCTGTAATTGCGCTCTGCAATGTTGCCGGCGGGATCTTAAAGCTTCTTCCAATGTTCCTCTTCATTTCCATTCCTTGCTTGGTAAAGAATGTTGCAGGTTGCTGAAAAATAACTGCAAACATTAAAAGCATAGTCCACATAGGCAACAACCTTAATACCACTTTCAAATTTTCTGGCAGATCGATCCCACTTCTTGTATTCTCATTCAACTCCTTCACAATACCGCTGCCTAAATTCTGAGGGCAAAGAGGCTTTTCTTGAAGCCTATAAGAAACATGAAAAAAAAATGTCTTATCAGTTTTCCAATCTGCTAATTTTCTTAACAGATCCACGTAAAATTAAATTTCTCGAAGATTGATAAAAAAATAGAGAAGCGTACTCAAGCTCAGCAACTTCAGATGGGTGATTCGGTAATGTGATTTTGCAATTTAACTTTGCAGCAGTTTCCTTGATACCTTGCAAGGTCTTCAGAAAAAGCTTATAGACATCGACATTCCCACAATCTGTGAAGGTATAGATTCTGTTTCCACACAAGAACATAGCAATTGATATAAACATGGCGATGGTGGGGATTGCGAATCCCAGAACCCACCCAAGCGTGTCCTGAATATAAGACATGACTGTCACACCTAAAAGACTGCCAGCACAAACACCAAAATACCACCATTGAAAGAACAAGCTCTTTTTGTTAGATTTTTGTTCGTCTTTCGTGCAAGGAAGTTCATCATCATTTCCTAGTTGATCTGCTGCAAAGGCTTGTAATGAAGGGTTGTATCCACCTTGGCCAAGTGATATCACACAGAGTGACCAAAACAAGAAGGAAGAGTTTATGTTGCGTGTGGGAATCCATGACCATACCAGTGCTGTTGATGTCAATGCCAAAAGTCCCTTAGAAAACAGAAAAAAAAAAATTTTAACATTTACAGATTCAGAAGTTCAGAACACATAAATTTCCATCTTTAAGACCGAGTTTCTAATATTCTACACAATGTAGAGGCATGATTCCATGTTTAACGTATTCTAGCACGTTTGCATTTTTGTTATTTTTACAATTTATAACTTTGCTAAAAACAATTTCTGCTCTGGTTGAAAGAGTATAAAAGATTTTTCACGTACAAAGATTAATCGGAAATAAGTAGAAGATAAGAAGAGATTTTGCTTACGACAACGTAGAGGAAAGAAGAGGCCAAAATGGTGCAATAACGATCCCAATAACGATCAGCAAGAGATGCAACTAAGAGTGGTAAAATGAATGAGAAACCACACCAATCATTAACAGTCTTGGCTGCAGCAGAGTTGCTCATCTTCACTACATCAGTCAAATAAGTCACCAAATTTGAAGCCACTCCTTTAAATGCAAATCTCTCTATACCAGCCAATACTACAAACAAAATAAGAAAAAAATTATATCAAAAACTACCATCAATAATTATTGTCAGTAACCATTGATGTAATCATGTTAACTAAGATACGGTGTTACCTGTGAGGAGGAAACATGACTTATTAAGTCCATGCGGTCTTTGCCAGTCAGCCATGGATTACCAAATGGAGTGAGCCAGGCAGGTTGTTGAGAGATTATAAAGCAAAAAAAACCTTTAGAAGACTGCGACAGAAACAAATGTTCTTAGCAGAAAAACACACAAAACCATCACATTATGTTTGATAATGGAAACTTTCTTTTAGTATAAG
This sequence comes from Breynia disticha f. nivosa, assembly GCA_948193385.1. Taxonomy (NCBI): domain Eukaryota; kingdom Viridiplantae; phylum Streptophyta; class Magnoliopsida; order Malpighiales; family Phyllanthaceae; genus Breynia; species Breynia disticha. Next base: position 4,210 of record CANYCX010792775.1, read on the forward strand.
CTTTTTGTTCTTGTGAGTGGTAGTGGACACACACTAGACTATCAACTAAGTAAAGATGCGTTGTCAAAAAACTAACCAAAGATGGAATTGCTTGCCTTGTAATATATAATAAAATCAAATTGCTGCACATAATCAGTGAGGTTTTTGGACATTGTGTGTCACCAGGCGAGGTTACCGAAGTGCAAGAACTCAAAAAAATGTCGACATGCAACTTATGCATAAGTTTTTTTATTTCAGAGTGAATGTACTACGCGCCTATTTTGGTACACGTAGCTTAGTTTTTTAATTAAGTGGCAAAAACCATGTCTATGACACAAAGATGGTACTACGTAGTCATGTGTTTGATCATGAAATCCTCATCTGCCTGCATTTCAGTTGATTATGATAACTCTTTTAGTTATAGTGCAATTGTTCGAGACTGCAAAAAAGAAGAAGAAGCCAAACATGAAGCATGTCCAATGCCGTTAGGGAGCTCTCATGTTTACGTTACGTTCAGGAATGGTTGAGATGAGATAGGATAACAAAGCTATGCATGCTTTACATAGTGGATATACAAACCATAAGTGGTTGTCTATTTATTCTCGAACCAATGTATCACGCAACTCCGAGCTACGTACTTTTCATGCCAATTAGGATAGCATCCACGTTTATTAGTGTGTCGAATCAAACAAGTGGTTTTCAGTTTCCAACTCATTAGATAATATTTTTTTTGTGTCAAACTTGTCAGAGATTAATTTTGGCAGAGGATGATTAATCTTTCGTCTACATGTATTAGTAGCTAGTTTGATGTTTGATTGAAAACTGATTTGTAGCACTGTCAAACTTTTTCATATCTCATTAACTCATATTCAAGACGAGTACAATCTTTTGTTGGAAATTACTCGTTCTTAAGGCTAACCAAGATGCAATTGAATTCACAAATTTTGCTACCTTAGACAACAAAATCGATAACCATATAATTGAGGAATTAAGTAAAGAAAATTTTACCACTTATTTTTCTTATGTCAACAGTGTATTTGGTGTTGTTGAGGAATAGAAACTTGTCACAGAATTCGGCCAAGGAGAAAGAAAGAGACCGTGAACCAAAATGAGGAAAAAACCTAGATTGTGTGTTTATGGTGTAAAACTAATTTCACTTTAGACTGGTTTATTTATAAACTACAACCCTTGTCTAATTAGGTTAGGATTTTAGGAGGTTGGATGAGACTTGTATTATTTAGTTCTACTCTAAGACACCTACAAAACGTAATTCAACCAAAAAACCAAGCAAAATTAATCTCCTTCAAATTGGAGAGAGAGGGCGGAAAATATGTGGGAGGAGAAATTAAGTTTCTATTAATTCTAGACAAGCTTAATTAGTTTTTTCTTAACCTAAAACAATCCATCTTTATTTTTTCTTTTTTGTCTTAATTTAAGACAAAACATTGCCAATATCTTTATTTAGTTAATTCATAGATAATTCTGTCTTAAAATTATTAAATTAATTTTTCTATACATTTAATCCATAATTAAATCATGAAAAACTATCTAATTGATTTTGATTGAAAATTTTAGATGCTAAACTTAGAGTGCGTTTGGTATTGCTTTTTGCAAAAGCTACAGCAGCTTTTGCCTATCAAAAGTAATTTTAGGTGTTTGGTAAAACTAAAAAACTGTTTTTCGCTAAAAAGCTGCTTTTTAGAAAAGCTAGTATTTGATGCTTTATCAAAAAACAGTTTTCTGCTCTTAATTATAATTCTTCATTTTCTTAATAAAACAAAGTTTTTTTTCAATTCTAATTTAATTTTTTAAAATCTAATATATTTTAATATAAGATTTTATGATTAAAAATTTAATTTAAAATATTAATTATTATTTTTAAAATAAAAACAAATACTATTAAGAAATTAAAAAAATTTAATTTTAATATTTCCTTTTTAATTTTTATTTTTAGCATTTAAGTAATTTGGAAGAATATTTTTATCATAATTTTAAATAGTTTTATAGTCAACAGTAATTTTTACATAATACTTTACCAAACAGTTGTCTGATTTTTCTAACAGCAAATTTACAAACAACAGTTTTTACAACAACAACAACAGTTTTCAACAGAAATCCCAAGCAGACTCTTAGTAATTGTGCTCAAAATTTTTCGATTTCTAAAAATTTTCTTATGTTTAGACATGCACTAATTTTTGTTAAGTAATTATGTGTGCAATACTGTAGGCCCATTTGTCACCAGAATTGACATAAAAAGTCCAATAAATATTATTTACTTTTAACTGACTAAATAATAACTCGAGTAATTCAACAATTATTAAATTTGTACCTAACAGTCTTATATGATCATTTGCACTTTGATATCATGACAGTATAAAGCATGAGATTGTCGCTTTCGTGATCTTATTAGTGATATTGAAATAAGCAGATTATTGACTTGAACTATCAATCAATTTGAGTTTGGCTAAACACTATTCCGTTAACATATTAAGTAACTAGTGATATTATGTCTCTTTTTAAGAGTAGAAATTCCTTCATTTCTTTTTGACCCAACAACATAGACTGTGATATACACAATCATATATGTATTTGCAACCGAATTACATGCAATATTATATATTAAAACATATCAAAATCCACCTAAGTCACATAAAGTCTTCCATTATAAGGATTCTAATATAAGCATCGCTATAAAAATGTCTATAACTTCTTGTTTACTATGTAATATTTTCATTTAAACGGATGAATCCAATGCATTCTCTCTATAATGCATCTATATTTCCTGTGTTATATGATTGGTAAAAACAATTATCTCATAGAAACAAATATTAATTTTAGTTCATTGTAATTTTTTTTGCTAATGATCAACAAAGAATGTTTAAATATTATTCTTTAATATTTACATGAATTACTCTTACAATGATAATTAAATATAATTGATATCACTGATCATTTTATTTATTCTATATGTATAAAAATTAAGATAAATAGGATGTGTTATCTTAATTTTATTATTTTCTTACAATAATAAATAAATTTATTTGAGACAACTGAATTAGATTTATGTCTCACAACATCTTTGCAGGCAGTGTAAAAGCCTTTCTAATAAAATTAAAAAATTTTCTCGATACCAAGTACAAGAACTTGACAAATGGCAACTGTGATTATGCAAAGAAGAGATGTTTGTTTCTTCCTTTCATCTCTCTATTGACTATAATAATTAAATTCAATTGTTTTAGAAACTAATCAAAGAAGACACTTCAACATTGTGATGGTGTTTTTCTGAGGCGGATGTCACCTTTGCATAGAACAGGGCCACCACGACCAATTTGACAATACTGGAAAACCGAATCAGCAGCTGCCACTCTATTGTCTTTTCTTATCAGTAAAACACTGAAGAAATTATAATCATAATGACAGGCATATCAGTGAACAATCCCTTCATATGTTTTAATGTTTGTTATCTACAACTTGTGATTGAAAAAATAATAAAAAAGGATGGTCAAAAAGTTGTTTTAGTTGACACATAGGCGAAGAACACCAGGCAGATAGACATGATCGCTCAAATATTGGAGAATGGTGGATCCTCTACAGCTCTATGCACTAACTTTAATATCATGGATGATGAAGTATGTCTTTGATTGATGGTCATAAAGACGATATTTCTCTTTCTACATGGACTGATTATTACGCAAGTTCTTCTCTTTTTTTCTTATTTTTCAATTTGTAATTAGACAAGACTGCTACATTGATAAAATTTCGCATTCTTTTGTGCAATTGTTTGGACATTTTAAATATATAATTCCTAAGACAACAAAATAGTATTCAAATACTATTTGATTTTTGAGAAATTAAAATATAACTAAGAAAACTATCCATGTAAACCGAACATGTGTGCTGTGGCGCATACGATGCAATTTAAACGTTTTTTTATAGGTGCACTTAACATCTGCCACTAGGGGTGAACAAAAACCGAACCAAACTGAAAAAATCGACCGAACCGAACCGATTTTAACCGAACTGATATTAAAACCGATGTTAAATGGATGGATATAGATATGAAATTTAGAAAACCGATTTGAACGGTTCGGTTACGGTTTGACAAATTGAAAAACCAAACCGATCCGAACCGACCCGAAATATGTATATATATATCTGTGTATGTGTGTATATATATATATATATATATATATATATATATATTTATTTATTTTGTTTGTTTATTAAGGCCAAAGAAAACTAATTAGATACAATTTATATATTGTAACAAGTATGTTATGTTGGATTTAATAAATGAAAAATTTAAATAAATTATTTTAGTAAATTTATAACAAAACTGATTAAACCGAACCAAATCGAACCGATCCGGTGGTTAACCGAACCGAACGGTTTATCCAAAAGACGGTTCAACTATAGATTTCACAACAGAAAATCCGAACTCAACGGTTCAGTTGACGGTTTGATGAAAAAACCGATCCAAACCGAACCATGTGCACCCCTATCTGCCACGTGGTAGTGGCTAACAAGTATGCACGCATGGTAGCCACTCCCACTTGATAACACTTTGTTTATTTATAAAATTATATAGAATAAAAAAAAACTTGCACAAAAAATAGCAAAAGAAAAACAACTTTAATTATGTTTTCACTTTTGTAGGTGCATGCAGTTTCTTCGTCATATTCTTGAAGGCATTTGCTGAATTATTCCAAATAGATACCACATAATTCATTTAGGAAAGTGTTAGTGTCACACGTTGTGAAGGCATTTGATTTCTGGTTTAATCTAATAGAATTACTTTGTGCAATGACATCAATCAAGGACATGATTGCTACATTATCAAGCGAAATTGGTTTGATGGGGGAAACTTCCTAAGGTAGCAGTAGGGGTTCGATTTTTGTTGGCTTTACTGCAGGTTGTTTTGGACATTATTAAGTTTGCAACAAGCTTAATAATATTTATCAACTTTGAAGTTCATACTCGATGCTAAACGAGGCCTATGAGATCGCATACAATGTGTTTTTGACATTGGACAAAAATGTTTTTTTTCAACCGCCAATTTTAAGATAGAAATGGTAATGAGCAGTAAGGCATGCTAGCACGACTCTATTGGGTCTGACTTCATAGTCATAGCTTAAGAAGATTTTTCATAAAGTGAAAAATACAGAATACACAAAGGTATGTTGGCTCAGTTGATGGACTTCGGCCAACCCTAGTTTAGGCTTCTAGGTCAAAAATCTAAAACCAGTGACTTAGACCCATATACTGTGTGATAAGCCTAAGTTGATTTTTTTATAAATTCAAAATTACAACAAAACACGAACATGGTGTTGGGCCAGTTGGTGAACCTTGGGCTGACCATCAAACCATAAAATCCCAATCATGGATACCTACTACACATGGAAGACGCTTACATGGATCTTAATTGGATAGGTGTTGAGTATCTTAGTCCTATTACAACTAGGTTAACCTGGATGTAAAAGAATACGATTTGAGAAATCTTGGTCTAATAGAACTGTGACTCATTAGATTTGAGAACCTATAAATAGTCCTCTAATGCTCGTTGATATTAACCATCTTTTCTGGTCATTCTGTCTTTTAGCTTCTGGATCCAAGAGAGAAAAGGGAGGAAGGCAAACATATCCTAAGTCCTAAGCAAGTTCAAGTGTGTATGTAAACTAGAGGACGACATTTTCATTCTCTCTAAGAACTCTTGGGATTGTGGTAATTCATATCTCTTCAATTGATAAGGTATTGAATTGAACCTTAATATTTGTATGATTCCTCGTATTTTTGGGCTTAGTTAATAGAAAAATTAAAAATTACACACATAACTTATTAACAAGAATGAACATTAGTTTGCAACAGTGATATTAAAGATACACTAGGTTATCATATTAATTTGATTGTATTACATATTTAAAGGTTGAAATTTAACTTAAAATTGGTTAGGAACCAATATAAAGGCTGATTCTTTACATAACTGATTAGTTAATTAGTTAGAGATTTACTTTGAATGTTGAAATTATTAAATTTTATTGCTTGAATATGGTATTAAGAATCAAATGTGTGGCCATAACGACCACTTGTACTAAGGCCACAAAATGTAGCTCTCGAGAAACGACATAAAAGAGAAAGGAGGAAGAGACTTTTGTTTTTAAGTATGGAGAAAGACTTATTTAAGGTTAACCTGCGTTTTCTATGGAGGGGAGACTGCTACTATTGTTGGTTATTCTCTGGACAAGAATATTGATATGATGTATATTGCCATGAGCAACTAAATTCACTGTCTAACCATGGTTTATTGAAGTTTGTTTCTGGTATATTCATGAGATTTTGATTTCCTTTGTTTTAATTTCATTATTGTATTTATTTCATTCTTGTTTTGATTGTTCATTATTTCTTATTGGTTGATTTGATGTGGCTAGATCACCTCCTTTTCATTCTTTGGGTGAATTTTCGTAGTCCTAAAACACTTAGAATATTTTGGTTTGAGTGGTGCAAATATAAGGAAGAACAAGAGAAATTCTAACCTTTTTTGTATGTATGTGCGTGAAGGAAGAGGTAAGTCACTCAAGGATAGTCCCTAGACCCTAACAACACTCAAGGTACATGATAACCATAAAGATGAAGAGGTAAATTTTTTTTACTCGATCCCTTGATAATATAGTATAAGATTTTGTCATAGGTTGACCTTAAAAATTTTAAAATTCACTGTATCTTGGTTAACCTTTAGGCATAAAAATTTACAATGGTGGTGCCAAATGTTAAAACCGATTGTCAAATCTCAAACCTAGAGACCATAAAATCGAAAACTAGCATTCATTGCATAAACATATGTATCATTAGAGCATATTTATTTGTTCATTCAATAAATAATTTAATTAATAAATTTGAAATGTTAATAGAGTTATATACAAAGTTTATATTATCTAATATATGGAGAAACAATTACAATGAAAAGAATAAAAATACTAAAAGTGACAAAAGAAACCGGACAAAACATATCGAAATCCTCGATTTTTGTACATAGTTGTATTCATAAGCATATGAACTATTATTTGCATTTGTGTGGCATTTAAATGCATTTAGAAAATTATATAATATAAAGGAATAAGGGTGAGAAATATTCAATTAAAAGGGCAAGGACTAAAGTGAAAGAAAAGTATAAAAGATGGAAAACAAAAAAAAAGGCTTATATATAAGACCAAATCTGATTTCCTTTTCATTCTAAAATGAAAAACACAAAAGAAATAAATCCTAGGCCTTCATAAATTTCCTCCCTTTCATTCAAAACAATAATCCAAGAGTGCTTCAACAAAATTGATAGAAAATTCATCCAAAAGCCTAGCCGAATCCAAGTAAGCAACTAAACTCGTATAGGTTCTGTTTTTTGCATCAAAAGTTTATATTTTTTTAAAATAGCTAAAGACCCTAAAATTGATTGAAATTTTTATTTATATAGGTTTTATATTTTGAATAATAATAAACTTTAACCTCAGGAGAGTTTGATTTTTAGTTTACAAGAAATAATTTTTACATTACAACATGTTATGTTTTAGTCCAAAAATGAAATAATGAAATATAAAGGATGATTCTCTTTGTGTATGATGAAATTGTTAGCAAAAAATATCAATTTAAAAACTATAAAATGTTAGTGAAGCATAGCATCAGACTCACTCAAATTGGTTTTGAAATGAGTGAGATATGAGAAAAATGGTAAATTAGGACAAAGGCAAATCTGTATGGTAGTTTAAGAATTTAGACTGAATTGTATAAATTTTAATAATTTTTACAGAATGATTCATCTGAGTTTCTAGATATTCAGGTGAATTTGGATATTTCTATTATCTAGGAAAATTATACCAAAATGGTAAAAATACTTCTAAGTATGATTTTTCAATTTTATACCAAAATAGGATAGAAAACAAACAAAATTGTCAATGGAAGTTGTCACTATAAAACTAAGTATTAGGAAGAGACTTATTTTTAGTATTCATATAAAAAATAAAATATCTATAATTCAAATTTAAATATCTTAAAATAAGTGAGTTATGATCATTATAAGTTAGCCAAAAAATGCAAAAAATGTTACAATGGAAATGTTCATAAGCAAAACATGCATGACATTTCATTCATGAAATTGATGCATTATATATGTATTGAGAGGCATTGAATTGTGTATAGGATCTAGAGTTGGTGCACGGGAGAGAGATACTCAGCACCAGACAGAGTATTTCTGTTAGCTCAAGTTAGTATAATTCCAAATATGAGTTCGTGAATGAACTTAATTTATATATCTTTATATGAATGCTATAGTATACATCGGATATTGAGTTTGATGATAAATATTAGAGAATTACTAGAGTGTGAGTTGTTGTTGTGACGTGCTGAGGGTACACCATTTCCACTGTTGCCTATAGTCGAAGTGCTCTTGTGATTGATGGATAATTTATAATTTTTGTTCATTTGTTTTGAATGATTCTTCTTTGTTTGGTATGATAAAAATTAGCAAAGGTCATGCCAAAATTTTTATAGGATGTTAATACAATGATTAAAAAGATGTTATGACGATTCATTTTGCATGAAACCTAATTGAGGAATGTGACTACTTTCAATGATCTAGAATTAAGATTTTCAGATCTAGAGTATAAGATCTATGGATCTAGAGTATAAGATCTTTGGATCTAGAGTGCAATTAAAGATCAAATGATCTTAGAGTTAAGCGTATAGCCTAGAGTTGAAATTAAACTTCAAATCCCAAAAAAATCCTGTATTAATGTCAATCACTAAAAGAAAAGAGAAAACAGAGTATGTGAACAAATGTATGTGTATAGAGTACCAGAATATATTGATTGCATGTGATGTGTTGAACTTATGTTATGACAAATATACTTATTGAGTATGCAGCAGTGAACCCCAAAAATAAAATCCAGTTTTTAATTTAATTAACGATATTATAGAATAATTATAAAATAATGATAATATCATATTTAAATCAAACATAGATTAGAGGAGATACAATTTTTCGTAAAAACATACTCGTGCCCCAAATCAAATTCAACAATATAAAACATAATCCAAGTTTAGAAATTTCACCGGAAGCAAATAAAACGTTTGAAAATAAATCCAAACACACTTATTACATATTTCAATAAGTTCAAATTCTCAATTTGAAAACAATACACAAATGATAATGGAGCTCCACCTCTGACGTCAGCAAGTCTGGTGCAAGATCACTGTAAACTCCGGTCCACTGGCAAACTCTGAACGACCTGCGCATTTTAAACAATCGTCCTAGTGAGCGAGAAAGCTCAGCAAGTGACGCAGGGAAATCTATATTCCTTAGGAAATATGATTCTCCTCTAACCTACTATCTAATCATTTTATCACATTCATCTCATTATGATCTCAAGGTTTTAAGCACATAAAGCTTAATTCATTATCTTCGATTTCGTCATAAGTGTTATTTACGGTCGTATTCATATCTTATCAATTATGCAATAATTTATGTATTATGTATGAATGCGATTCTAATGCAAATGCAAATCACATGCAAATGCTTGCCCCGGGGTCTTCCCTTTTCTTTCTCTTTCTTTTTCTTTTTCTATTTCTTTTTCTTTCTTTTCTTTTTCTTGTACCCTTCTCAGGCACTTTATATCGTATACCCTTCTCAGGTATTTCATAGCACATACCCTTCTCAGGTATTGTATATCGAGATCTCTCCCGATTACATCAGTCCCTGACCGGCATCGAGCTCTCGCCCGGCATATCATATCTCAGTACCCATCTCAGGCACTCGTATCACACAGTCATGCAACACAATGAATGAATAATGCATTCATGAATTTATGTTTCATCTCTTATGATTGACATGTTTATCATGATACTTATTTTCTTTCATTTTCCTCCACTTTCACATATGTGTATGTATATCTTTTAAGATATAAGGTACATGTCATTTAATTCAATTAAGAA
>CANYCX010792789.1:0-13138 GCA_948193385.1 Breynia disticha f. nivosa
GACTAAAACCAATTAAGAGTGATAAGTAAAGTGATTATCTAGAAACTAGATAACGAAGTAATACTAATGTGAGGAAAACCAACAGTAATTATGCGAGAGAAATTGCACATAAGGGGAAAATAGTAGGGGTAGTCACTTAGTGATGATATTGGGAGACTATGGTAATGTATCCTTGAGGATTTGACGGTGCAATACGAATATTGAAATTGCTATTGCTCGTTCTTTCTCTTGAAAATAGTGCCAAGTTATATTTTGTATCTGGAAGAGTTCATCTGACTTCCTGTATAGTTTGAGCAAGGGTAGGGCATTCTTGCATTTCGTACATGTTCTGCGTCCTTGCATTTCTTCTTATGCGTACGTACGCAAATCACAAATCATTTTTCCTTGTTTACCTACCTTGGGATGACACTATTCGATAGAGGAGGGATCATAGCTTAGAGATATTGTGGGGTATTGATAAGAGAGAGTATTCCCAAAGAAACATAGAAAATGAAAGGTGAATGAATGTAGTGCGTAATAATTGACAATGTCTAAGTTAGGACATCTAAGAGATTTTATATATAAGTCTGGAATGTGATGGGGAAACAATGAGTAAGAAATTGGGAAATAACTTAGAGATCTATGGTGCAAATGGAAAATACTAGAGGCGAGTTACCTAGAAACGGACAACCTAGAACTATTGAAAGACCTATAAGGGTGTGCTGTAACTGAAAGTGAGGTTGTGCGTTGGTTACCAGAGGGAGTGCAAAAATGAGGGGTATGGAATCAGGATTGAAAATAAATGTGTGAATTCGATTGTGGTGATAAGCTATGGTTGAAAATGAAACTTGTATGGAAATGTGTGAAATATGTGAATTTCGCTTGTTGTGAGCGAATACATCACAAATAAGTGTGGCTTAATAATGTGTGTTAGGAATAATAAAAGTAAAGCAAAGAAATATTGAATGTTTAATTTGATGTGAATGTGAATCGCAAAATTTTTGTTAAAATATTAATGATTGAGCATGTAGGTTCAAGATGAACTTGAGTTAATCCAGACTAAACCATATACGGAAATAAAGAAAGCCTAAAGAGATGTTAATACTAAGTAACATGTGCAATTGTGTTATTTGCCATAAACTTGAAAACTAAAATTGAAATGTGGTGATCATAATCATGTATGAGAGTGAATTGAACTCAATAGTGGGTATTGCATATAAGTATGTTAATTCTTATAGGGTGTCTAAGTTGATAACTTGAGGCCAGAATGTTAGAGTCGAGTGGGTTAAAAACCTAACTTGCTTTGAATTTCGGGGACGAAATTTCCTAAGGGGGGGAGAGTTGTAACGCCCCGGAATTTCTAAGATGAAAACTAGGAAAATTCGTCGAAAAATGGCTCAAAATTGGCCGGAAACAGCCTAGGAACGACCATGAAACCGTTCCATAGCCATTTGCAATCCCATAAGTTGGGAACGGCCAATGGGAACGGCCACAAGGTCGTTTCCCATGGCCGTTTGGCATGTGTTTTGGCAGATTTAAGAGTTAGACGCGAGGTGTTGCGGGGAGAGAGAAAAAAATAGGAGTTTGTTCGTCCAAACCCTCCAAAACCAGTCCCCAAACCTTCCTACACTCCAAACAATCAATCCTAACACATTTCCACTCTAGAATCTACCAAGAATCAATCTTGTTTCATTGATTTTCCTCCTTCCCATCTCAATCTCTGCACATTTCTGGAAAAAGAGAAGAACTAGGTAAGTTCTTTTGGTAGTCTAATTTGGATAAGTGAAAATTGGTACATTGTATGTACTTGTGTTGGATTTTTGTTCTAGGATAAGATTCTATCAACCATTTTTCTTGAAACCTAGATTTTTGGTTAGGATTGAAGAGTATGGTTTGGGAGGAAAATGGTTGTTAGGGAGAGTATGAAATGTGTACAATTTTGAATGGATTTTTCTTGGGTTATGTTGGCAATTGTGTGAGGATTAGAATGTGAAGTATGGTTGGCTTACAATGTGAGTTTTGTGAATGTTGAGAGCCTTAAGGTTTTAGGAAAATATGGGAAGAAGAGGTTAGGGAATGAGAAATGTGGTAGATAGATTGATTAATAAGATTAAAATGGCTTGTAATGTGTGTAGGTATTGCAGTTCGCGATCCGAATCGGAGAACGAGCGAGGAGCGTGAGCTTGGAGCCCGAAGTAAGTGTACCCAACACTTACAAATCGAAGTGTTGGCTTGTGTGAATGCTCATATGGTTGCGAATGATTGTTTTTATAATGCAATTTAAGAACTTGTTGGTGAAAACATGTTTGTGCTTATGTTTTGTTGAGAATTGACGTTGAGAAATTGTGTTGAGTAAATGGACGATATTGAATTGGTTAATATGGATACACCACTTAATAGTTAACGTAAATTATGATATGTTTGAACATGTGTATGTATTGGTGGTTGGATGATGGTATGGAAGTTGTGCTTGGATCGCGAGGTAAGTGTTTTACCACTTAATTGGATATGTTTGTGAATGATTTAAGTTGTGAATTAAAATGGTTGTAAGTGTTTTACCACTTACTTGATGTACTTTGGAATAAGTATGATTGATTTTGTATGTTCATTTTATTGTTGGATTATTTTATTTTGTATGTTCATTTTATTGTTGGATTATGCTTGAATCAATAGTTTGCTTGGCAAAGAAAAGATGAATTCTATATGGTGGATTTTTATGTTGACTTTATTGGTTGTGGAAATGTGTTTTTGAAGTGCGATTTGTAAATGTTGTGTTGAGTGTATGCTTGATAGGTTTTGGATATGAATAATGGAACGGATTGTAGCCTTGAATGCTTTGAATGGAAATTAAATATGTTGGAGCATGCCTAATGATTTGGTTAGATTGATGAACATGAGTTTTTATAGTGTTGAGTTATATGATGATATAATGGCTTGAGAAAAGTTGAGAATTTCAGAAGTATGAATATGTATGTTGTGAATGTGATTTTGGTAAGAATGGAAAGGATATATATAGTTGCATATGTTGATGTATGAATCAAATGATGTGTGTGAAATGCGGAGACGGATATATGACTTGTGATTGAATTATGTTTGATCATTGCTTGATGCTCATTACGGTTGTTTTATTGTAGTTCAATGTATTGAGGAAATAAATTGCATTCATTCATTTCATGATGTTGGAAACATATGAGAATGCTTGTATGAGACATGGTATGAGGGCGTAATGGCCAAATGAAAAGTGAAAAAAAGGGCGTAATGGCCAAACAAATTATTAAGGGCGCAATGGCCAAATGAGCAATGGGATCTAGTGGAGTCTCTCCCTTGCCAAGTTAAGACTCCGGAGAAATGCATTGTGTGATTCAGTGTCAATTGCATTCGCATAATGCATTCATTCATTGATTTTCTTATAATGATGTCGAGTGCGAACTCAAAATGTTGTTGGCTTTGTTATGATATGTATATATGTACCTATATGTGTTGCGGAGCATTGATTGATGTGTGAATCCCGATGGATTTTAATTGATATGAATGTATTGAATGGACTGTTGATTATGCATGAGATTAAACTTTGAGAATGAGCTTGTTTTTTGGAATAAGTGGCAAATTGTTTAGGAAAGAATGGATTGCTGAGTGTTGTGGAATTTGTGAAATGTTTGAATGATATAAGATGCAAAATTGTCTCCTGGACTGCAGGAGAAACGGCCTGGGAACGGCCACAAAGTCGTTTCCCATGGTCGTTTCCATTGATGAAGTTTTCCTGGCAGGGCAAATGGCCAGGGAACGGTTTGTAAGGCCATTTCCCTTGCCCATTTCCACTGTTCTGGCCTACAAAAGATTACTAAATGCTATGTTTGAGTTGTTTGTTATGTGTGATGATTAACAAACCTAATCAATAGTGAAATTGGAGGAGATTAGGCCGTGGAGGCCGAAGTTCCCCTGCGCATTGCAGCTTAATAAAATATAAGGATCACTTACTAAGTATTTTCAATAGTGACCTTCTATTTTGCTGTATAAATATATGCAGAGTGATAGGTATCAGGGACAGGACTACTTGATCGGTAAGGCTAGCGGTGCGATACTGAAGGTCGAGCTCCTAGGGCTTTGGTTGTATGGAATTACATGCATGTATACTTTATCTTTTATGAATATTGTGTAAAGGCATGTAAACCGTTTTTGTGCTTCCGCATTGTTAAAATTATATGTGGTTTCAACATTTTTCTAGCTTCCGCATTTACGAAAAATATTGGTGTATGATTACTCTGATTTATATTATATAACTTATGTTTTAAAAAGAAAAAAAAATATAGTGCGTTTTCAACATTTAAAAGAAAATGAACTTCGTAAAATTTGGCGTCACAATATGTATAACATTCCAATCCTAAAGTCCTATAATTAGTAAAAGGATTAATATAATTAACAACGAATTAGGTAAATTAAAGAAAATGTCATGTTAATTATGAGTTGATATATATTTGATAGTAAGTATACATAAAAAAGGGAATTTTTGTAGAAAACACAAAGTACAGGGAGTGTCGGACTACTCACGATGGACTACAAGTGGTAGCCACAACCACACGTAGTATACTATGTGTGCTGATGAATAAACACATTGTGGCGGGCAACCACATGTACTCCATAATGACAATGTGTAGTTGGTGATTTTTGGCACAATTTTGAGGAGATTTGGAACTCGAAGTAGGAGGAGTAAACTTAAGAATATAAAGGTGAAGCTGAGAAGGAAAATGGAGCTGAAGAGAAAGAAAATAGAGATTAATTGAGACAGAGAAGAATCAGAGAATAGAGAAACAGAAATAACAAAAGGTTTTAAGAGAGAGCAAGAGAAATTTTGGGGAAAATCGAGATAGGAACTGAGCTGGGAACGTGAAATTGATCGTAGAATCGAGCAGGGTACCGATTGGCATACTTATTACATAAATTTACAGAGGAAATGATAACAAAATTAATATAGTATTATGAATATAAATATGTCGTTTGATTGACTTTTATAGAGAATTTCATATATGTCTATATAGGACATCAATCGAGTTGACAGGACTAGGATCAGAGTCTAGAGGAGTTCTGAATATAACGAATATCCAAGTGAGTATCCAACTCACTTTTAGATACACTCAATTACTAGATATGAATTTCAAATAAATGGAAAAATATGAAAATAGATATGTATGCAATCGAATATTTACACTAATACACGATTTAAGTAATCTACATGTAATAGTGATATATTAGTTGAGATTATTTACATGAATATGATTGAATGTTAAATGTGAAAAGAAAAATAGATAGGTACATGAAATATGAAATGAAATGTGAACAGCTGCGTGAAATACGAAATGAAATGCAAATAGGTACGTTCACGATTATCGCATAGTTTATACATTGCATGATATAAATATATGATACTATTCTTATTATGATTTAATTAGGTTTGATATGATTGGTGGGAGGCAATATTGATTGGTGATTATATGATAAATCATACTGTAGAGGAAGAATATTATTTTAGAGAAAGCACATTATTATAGAGGAAGTATATACAAAAAATAGCATCTACTATTACAGGTTGTATGATCAGTATTATATTTTCATATGAACATTTTCGTAATATAATCACGATTAAGATCACAATTTATATGAGTTAAAATACAAAAAAAATGACAGATTATGTTTAATATATAAATGAATAGAAATTGTTCATGTTATTACGATTATGAATTTAAATTATTACTCCTTGAGCCCACAACTCAACAACGACGATTGTACATTTTTTTAGGATCAGAGGAAATTACAAGGATATTAAAAGGTGGGTCATCTTCTTCTACATAGCATCCCTCTCAACCCCAGATTATACAATTGGACTTGTTCATATGTATGATTGCTTGCTATGTTCGTATACGGATTGAGCTTATGTTTGGGAAAATAGATATAGATATGATTGGTAGGATATGATCAAAAATAGTATAGGCTTAGGTGTTTGTTTATATTGATGATTATATTTGCATGAGAGATTATTTTGTGATATATGATTGATTACAAGTTGATAGTGAGTGTATTTTAGGTTACAACAAAATTCTCAAAAACTTTACTTAATTTTTATAGGTTTTGTGTTAAACAAAACAGAGGGCATATTAGATCAACATAAGGCAGAGCCCATGGGTGTGTTGACTAGCACTATTTGTGTTTTGACTGTATTTTAGATTGAGCTGTAACTATTTACATAGAAAATGATAGTATTTTATGTGTTGACATGAAATGACAAGAATCTGTAGTAGAAGTACAGGATAGAACTAATAAGTTTCAAATTTTCCACATAACTATTATTGGACGAACAATAATAGTATAATTAAATAGTTAATAAAGTTTTTGATTTATGCCTTATTAGATACATATATCCATAATGACTAAATTCATCTATAAAGGTCACAAAGTGGTTAAATGCAACTCTCTTACTCGTACTAAATGATCCAAATACATAATCATGCATTAGTTCCCAATGCACACTTGTCCTTTCACTAGACTTATTGAAAGGGTTTATGGTCATTTTTCCTTGCAGACAAGGTTTTCATGTGTCATATGACTCAAGATCAAATGATCCAACCACTCCTCTATTGAGTCTCTTAATATGTTTCTCATATTCATGGGCTAAACAACAGTGCTAAAAGTAGGTTGGATTAAGTTCATGAGTCTTAACCCTTTTGGTATTTATGTTATAGATATACTTTGTTTCATCCATGTCTAACACATAAAGGCCATTGCTTAGCAATCCATTGCCATATTGCATGCCTCTTTAATGAATACTAATAACACCATTGCAAATAGTGAAATCAAATCAATCTTTGTCTAGAAAAGACACTAAAATTATATTTCTATATATAGTAGGAACATAACAATAATTCTTCAATAGAAGAATCACTCCACTTGGTAAAGTAAATTCAAAATCCCCAATTTTTATGGCAACAATCTTTGCTCCATTCTCTAAAAAGGTCAAATTCACCTTTAGCTAATTCTCTCTTATTTCTTTGTCCTTTCATATTTGGACAAATATATGACCCACATCCAGTAATAAATACCTATATGTTTGAAAAAGAGAGATTAACTTCTTTAACAAAAAAGTTAAAACTAAAAGCGGCTTTTTTATTCTCACTTTTCTCTTCCAAGTAGAGCTTGCAATTGTGTTGTCATTTGCACACACTCTTCTCATTGATAAATTAGAGCGACAAGTTTCTCTTCCTTAAGAAGTGACAAATTTTATCCTCTTCACTTGATTTAAGTCTAATTATCACAACCTCTTTACCAATAGATGAAATTCCAACTTCATCTTTATGTATAGGTTTGTCATTTCCCTTAACACCCTTTAAGACTTTAAGATTCCTCTTAAGCTTAAGTCGAAGTCACAACTTGTTGAATAACTTATTCTTAATCTTTCCATTTTTGGAATAGACCGCAACTAGATGTTGTTTACTTTGTTCGTAGCTCTAAATTTTACAAAATAGTCAACGATAAGAAAAGTCAGGTAAGGTCTTAACTTTTCTCAACTTTCATTGAGTTCTCACAATCCAAATCAATATCCCATAATTAATTTTTGCTAGTATTTACTGATAAACACTCAATCATACATGTTTTTATGCTATGAATGTTATATTTGTTGTGTGTATTTTGAGCGTTTATTATTAAAAACGGTCCATTTATCCTTTTTTGACCATTTGAAGGTTAGGTAATGACTCTATATGACTTATAGACAAAATTAGCACAAAACAGAGTCAAAACGAGCTAATTTGGACAAGTCTGCCACACTACACGGACAAAGACACTATTACATAAATGAAAGCACTACTACATGGACATTGTTGCACCAGTGTACTTGATCAAAAACATTACATGACTATTTCATGATTACACAGACATAGTTCAATAAGCAGACAAATGCAACCTTTCTGTGTACTTAGCTAGAGTTCTAAATTTTTTGGGTATTTCTCATGCGGAAAGAAGGGAAAATAGGTTTTTAATCACCCATAGGCATCCACTAAAAGAACTAACTCTCTTATTATATTTTATCATATTCCATAATTGATTTTTGCTAGTATTTACTGATAAACACTCAATCATACATGTTTTTATGCTATGAATGTTATATTTGTTGTGTGTATTTTTAGCGTTTATTATTAAAAAGGGTCCACTTATCCTTTTTTGACCATTTGAAGGTTAGGTAATGACTCTATATGACTTATGGACAAAATTAGCACAAAACAGAGTCAAAACGAGCTAATTTGGACAAGTCTGCCACACTACACGGACAAACACACTATTACATAAATGAAAGCACTACTACATGGACATTGTTGCACCAGTGTACTTGATCGAAAACATTACATGACTATTTTATGATTACACAGACATAGTTCAATAAGCAGACAAATGCAACGTTTCTGTGTACTTAGCTAGAGTTCTAAATTTTTTGGGTATTTCTCATGCGAAAAGAAGGGAAAATAGGTTTTTTATCACCCATAGGCATCCACTAAAAGAACTAACTCTCTTATTATATTTTATCATATTCCACTATCCAAGAGGGAGAGATAACCTCTATAAGGACCAAGCACCAAAGAACACGATCAGGAACAAAGTGCAACATAGATTTTGGAGCAAATGGGATAGTTATAGTCAAATCTCAATGAGTTTCTCTGTCGTTGACGATTTCTTCATTATCTTTTCAGCTATTTTATTTTCCATTATGAACTAAACCCTTTTAGACACTTAGATTGATATGAACTATTAATTTTTGAACTAGAGGTTGGATTTTAGTTTTACTATTGAGTTGTTTATTGACTAAGATTTAATTATAATTATTTTTTCCATTGTTGATTGCTTGACGGCCACTTGTAATTGACATATTGATTTGTATAGGGCCAATCAAGAGATTGAATATATGATAGATCACTCATAATTAAAAGGAGATGCATGCAAATTTAAAGATCTATCGACATAAATCCTCTAGAATAAAGTCAAACTTAATAGAGTAATTCACAGAACATTACTACAGTGTTAATTAGTTTAACTTGGAAATAGATTTCAAGTTAGGTTAGTTAATATTAGATGTTAATTATCTCGAGAGAGGAATAAATATAATTTAGGAATTTCTGTAATCTAGTCACAACAACAATAATAATTCTAATTCCAATTAATGCTTAAACAAATTTGGGGATTAGAGATCTAAGTGTTGCCTTTAGAAATTATTTTTAAACTCTTAGCTTTTATTTCATGTTAGTTTAATTAGTAATTTATTTCTTATTATTGATTTTATTATATTTGGTAGGCTAAATAATAAAGTAAGTAGCTAGTAATATGTCTCTGTGTGATCGACACTTGGGGTTCGTAAAACCAATTATTGCACCAATGGCACACTTGCGTATTAACAATGTAGGGTAGACGACCATCAAGTTTTTCGCACCATTTTTTGGGATAGATATTAGTTAAGATAGATATTATTAATTTAGAAATTTTTATTTTTGTTTTTGTTTTCCTACTTTTTTATAGTTAATTTAATTTTTTGTTTTGAATTCTCTTTTTGTTCTTGTTATTTTTGTTGTTTTTACTTTATTTTTTTTAGAACTGTATTGGGTTATGTTTTACTTTCCTGTAGATAACTGAAGAATGATTAAATATGAGAATAACAATAGCAGACGAAAATCCATATTTGCTGGTAAACCAATTTGTTCAGTAGAACCCAATTTACCAACCAATGACCTTGTCTGATTATGCTAGGCCTAGTTTGAATGGAGCAGAGTCTAGTATTGTTTGTCCTATTATAGCTGGAAATAACTTTGAGATCAAGCCAAATTTAATACAAATGTTGCACAAGAGTACCGATTTCCATAAATCCTTAAAAATTAAACCCCTAACCCCTTTCCTTTTATGCTTAATTGTTTACTCACTCTCTTTTTGCACAAGAGTACCGATTTCCTAACTCTAGACTCTACAACCAATATAGGTAACAAGGTTATGGTCAAAACATAACTTGCTTCTATCGTGACTCACAAAATACTCTGCTCCTCAGACAAGATTCACACAAGATTAAGGTTTTTAAGGGTGAAATTGAGTGTTTTGAGCTTGAGAATGGCAGGGATTTAAGGGTGAGATGGAAGAGTTTTGTGAAGCTCTCTCTATTCATTTTGTTCCCTCTCTCCAATGTTTCACGTTCTATCATTTTTATCTGTCGATTAGTCAAAAACAGTTTTTGAACCGGTTTGATCAAACCATTTCCTCACTTCTTTCACCACTGTTTAGTGTGGCACAATTTAACTCTGTTTCTAAAACTATTTGGGGAACGGTTTAGGCAAACCATTCCCTAGACCGTTTGCCATTGAAACCCTTACATTTTGCATACTTTATGATAGAATTTTTGGGACGTTACAACCACTTTCCTGTTCTTCTACAATATAATAGTCATTTTTAGGCATGGTTTGTATGCATCAGCTATATCACCTATATCAACCTAATATTAACTTGGAATAAGTTGTAATTCAATATAACAATCATATCATGATAACATACAATATCACACAAATGTCTGTTTGTATACATCTATATAAGCATATAAAAATTTGGTTGTAGAGAGAGAGGAAATGTTGAGGAGTCGCAACTGACCTACTTGCCATATTATCTTCAATAAACATTTATTTATTACTAGTTGCTTAAACAAAATATAAAATTGTTGTTGGTGAGTTGCGGGCTCAGTGACGCTCAAATCGCAAAACCCATTTTTGAATAAAATATAGAATTTTGGTAATCATTTTTTTGAAAACCAATTAATAAAGTAAGAGAGGGAAGAAAAGGATGAATATATGCATCATTTAAAAGCTTTGACCATTGTTTGGTTGTATACAAAATAATGTTATGAATGTAATGGCGAAACTACGAAATCAATTTATAAATAATTGTATGTAATCATTTTCTATCCTAAAGTTTGTATACATGTATAAAAGGGTAAAACCAAAGCTAGGAGCCACGACCTCGTGATTAGTATCACACTGCTAACAACCACAAAAAATGAAGTCCCACCGTGCTACTGTCGCTTTGCACAAGTTACACAAACACACACGCATCGTGAGTAACTAAGTACCAGTAAGTACATTTGCAACACTTACAAAGGTAGTTAATGCATAAGTAATCGTTCTTTAAGTGCTTTAGGTATATTTTTCATATGTGAAGTTCTATCTCTCCTAATTTTTAATTTTCCATTTTCTCATGTCATTTATTTTTTACCGTCTCTTCTTTAAAATTTCCGTTTATTTCACTGTTTGTTAGATAGAAACAGTCTAGGGAATGGCTTGGGTAAAATGTTGGCCAGTCTATTTCACCATACAGACCTTACCTGGAAATGAAGTTGTTTGGGAATAGGTTTGGGTCAAACCGTTCTTGAACCCATTTTTACACTATTGGAACTCGCTGGAAATGGAACAGTTTCGAGAGCGATTTATGTAACCCATTTTAGAAACCGTTCCAATCTCATTTGAATTCCCTAGGAGTGAATGAGAAACGATTTGTGTTGTACGTTTCCCTGCCTATTTTGACCTGCTATTTCAGTAGCACTTAGCACACTTTCATCATTCAATCACACATAAACGTATCAAGCACTTTTCACCTAAATTACTACAATTCATCAACTCATAATCAATCATATTCATAGAACCATTCCCATTGACCATACATGCTCATCCTTTATTTAGTCTTTTCCATTTATGAGCCATTAACTCACACGATACTCATTAGTCCATAGTCAACATACAATTTCACACAAGCATTTCTTAATCATCCTCATAAAACACTTGACATTAATTAAACTCAAAACCAAACATAAAATTATACATGATATATCACATAAATCCAAATGAATCTCCAATGCATATGTCAATGTATTTCACATGCAAAATGACCCGGGTAACACTTATTATCTTTTTCTTGGAAATATCTCTCCTTCGTGAGCATACGCTCCTTAATTACTGGTAGTGAACACACGCTCTATTTTTTGTCAGGTTTCTTAGGGTCTTCCTATTGAGCACACTCCTATTATATCGAGGGATCTCTTCATATTGACCACACGCTCCTTTATCTATTGACGGTGAGCACACGCTCCATTTTTTGTTGGTTTTCTCTCTTTTCTTTTCCTCATCATGAACATGTCATACGATGCCCATGCAATGCCATAATCATTGAATGCAATTACAATCAATCATTTGTAAAGTTCATCATCAAACATTTTCATAATTTAATGCCTCAACAATGTTCATCAACAATTGCAACATTAACTCATTCTCAATAAGTCCCCGTTCAATCTACCATCACTCAAACAACCATTTGATCCATAATACACTTAAGACACATAATCATCAACTCATAACCAACAATACACAATGCAAAAGCAAATTCCATAAACCATCATGCACTCACATCTGATTTATGATAATTCGATACATATCAATTACTTTCACACTTTGCACATAATTTCATTTAACACAACCTCTAACATTCACAATAATGAACATTTAATTAAGCATAATGAACCATACAAATGCAAGAAATACTAAGGTAAGTGTGGTTTGATGCACCTACCTTAAATTCTAGAAAGTCAGTTCTCAGCTCAACTCTGCTCTGGACCTCGAATCTCGTTTCCTACATTGTTTATACCACATTTCCAACATTAATCACAATTTAGGGTTCAATTTCACATCTCTACTCTTACTAAGCAACCCTAATTTCCCCAAAAACCTAAAATCTAAATCTCTTCCAACTCTCGGCATTTTGTTCATAATTAACCCACATTTCTTCCTTTAACCATAACTCACCCAAAAACTCACACTTACCTAACCTTAGCTTCAAAATCACAATCTAGGCAGGTCATTGCCCAGGCCATTCGACACTGTCTGGACAACATTTTGTAGGACTAAGATTAGCTCTAGAGGGGGGGTTGAATAGAGCTAA
The DNA here is from genome assembly GCA_948193385.1 of Breynia disticha f. nivosa. Taxonomy (NCBI): domain Eukaryota; kingdom Viridiplantae; phylum Streptophyta; class Magnoliopsida; order Malpighiales; family Phyllanthaceae; genus Breynia; species Breynia disticha. Next base: position 12,976 of record CANYCX010792789.1, read on the forward strand.
TAAGTTTTTCGAATTTTTACGTAAAAGAGAAATAAATGACACTCGATATAAAGTGGTTCGGATCAAACACCTACTCCACTACCTAAGTTCCTCACTTAGGATTTTGGCCAACTCTTTCTATTACCCCACAGCATTTCCTTACACACTTGAGTTACGGTTCAAG